>VKOC01006520.1:0-14009 GCA_009364415.1 Spea multiplicata
ACAGTAATATAACCCCCAGCAGTGTATACAGTAATATAACCCCCAGCACTGTATACAGTAATAACGCTGTAGTTTTGGGTGACTTTCCCAGCTCAAACACCACACTAAGCTGATGCTTTATGGCAATGGTAATGAAGTCCGTTCCTCCATAGGCTTTCATAAGTAATAGCGCCCATCTATGTGATTAAGACTGAGCCATTCTATTGTTCCCCACAGGCAGTATGATAAGGAGTCGGGGGGTTTAGTAGATCGGAGATCAGATAACAGAGCGAGATACAAACGGCTGATATGCAGCTGGCTGATAACGTATTTTTAATTTGTTTCTAAGAATAAAATGAAATTGGTGGACGTTTCCCTGGAACCTCCAACGAAATAAACCAACAGGTTACCTGAAATAAGATATTCTGCCGAGTAACCATTTAATGTCCGCCGGGGAATTGTTTACAAAGCCTGGGGCTGTTTGTTTGTAACTTAATAACACAGAGGGCCCAAGTTTGTTACATTTAAAAGTCGGCTCATTACCAGATGCCAGCAGCGTGCGTCACCCCCCCCCCACACCCCCTCGTTACGTCCGATTCCTCGTAACGGAAAACACGGTAAAAGAGCCGGGGCGTTCTGAAACGTTTCACGTTAATGAGCAGGAATTTGGCACAAATGGTGTTTTATCTTTTTTTTTTAAAACAAAGCGATACCTTTGGCCTCGGCAAATTCTTTCCCCCTCTTCCTTCTGCTACATCTGAGTCCGGTAGATCTGAGGACGGCGCGCTCCAAAAGTCAACAAAAAAAAAAGGTTTTGGGGGGGTAAACTATTTAACCCTTTAAGTGCGCATCGGTCAATTTTTAATTTTCAAAGACGTTTACAGTAAAGTAACGATATTTATTCTGTTAAAGGTATAGCGCTGCATTGTGTTAGATGCAGAAATAAAAAAAAGACCATTTTGTTAAATATGATACCTTTATTGGCGAACTGAAGAATAATGGATTGCAAGCTTTTGAGCCCAATTAGGACAATTCTTCAGCTATATTATATACATATGTTGGGGTTTGTTTTTTTTTTTAATTATTATTTATTCATTTATTTTTTAAATTTGGTGGAAAAAAAAGTTGGAAAACGTTTAATATTTCTGATAAGACAATTGTATTTGCAGTAATCAGAATGGGAATGTTGGCTGAACGGCCGTTTCTATCTCATGGCAAATAGTGGCAAATCGGAAAAAAGAATTTTCCTAAGTATAATACCTTTTTAATAATAATAATAATAATAATAATACATGTTTCTACCATCTTTATAGAGAAGATGCAGTAATAGCCATATTAAAGGGGCAACATGTCCAGGTTTTCTGTACATGCGCGGATGACGCGCTCTCCCCATGTAGTCTCCCCTAGCAGCCGGTTTATAGATTGGACCTTGACTTTATTATTTTTTTTTTATTATTTTTTTTTGTATATAGCGCCATCATATTCCGTAGCGCTGTACAATGGGTAGACCGGACATAGCAAGTAGTTTAGCGTTACAATTTGACTTACAGGAACAAGAAGGGCGGAGGGCTCTGCTTAATAGATCATTTCATGTAATAAAATAAATAAGTGCTGTTTCCTTTTCTATAACAGTTCTTTTTGTTTTCTGTGTGTTCTGAGCCCAGTCTACTAGAAAAACACCCTGACTCCTTAGCATACTGCCTGTGGGAAACGATAGAATGGCTCAGTGTTAATAACCCAGGTGGACTCTCTGACTAATGAAAGTCAATGGAGGAAGGGACTTCATTAGCATCGCCATGAAGCATCAGCTCAGTGTGGGGTTTGAGCCGGGAAAGTCACCCAAAATATCACATGACTGACAGCAACGGCGGCTCCAGGTCTGCAGATAAAGGGAGTCCTCATATAAGATGTTTCCAGACCTCGTGCTGGGTGGATACAGATTATTAAACACGGGTTTCACCGCGGGAAGCAGTTAATGTGAAATTATTTGCCTATTTGATAGATATTTTATTACATAGAGAGATTGCATCTGGAATGGGACTCTTCGCACCGTTCAGAGGACTCTTCAAGTCCAGTCTACGGAAAGATGCTGAGGATTGCGGAGTGAAAAGCTATCCGCGGTAATTAAAGGAACAGGATATCATCAAAACAGACCCAGTGTTAGATTTAACGTGATAAATGATGTCATCGCCTGAAAAGCAGCCAAGAAATCAGCCGCTGGAGCGTCCAATCGTTTTTAATTGCACACCAGCAGACCGGCTCATCGATTGGATTGGGGTATTAGCTAAAAAAAAAAAAACGTTTTTTAGGTTTTTGTAACGGAGAACGCATTAAATTATCTGTTGAAAAAAAATGCAGAGTTGTTTTTTTTTTACAACTTTTGTATTTTTTTTTTTTTAAATTGTGATTAAAAACATCTGTACCCTGGAATTCAAACATTATGAATCGATCAACATTCCAAAAATGGGATATATCGCTCACTTTATGTTGCTGCATATAATTATTTGTCATGTGATGTCAAAGCAGGCACTGATAGGCTGTTGCCATACAGAAAGAGATCTTAAACATAGAACCTGCCGGCCATCCGGCCCCCGTCTAGTCTCCCGTTTCTCCTGCTGTAAAGACTCAAACCTTAATCAGTCGTTGGTCTCGTCTTAGATTCAGGAGCCGTATGCCTATCCCATGCATGTTTAATACCCTCACTGTATTACCCTCTGCCACTTCTGCTGGGAGGCTGCTCCACCTATCTATTCCTATGCCGATCCTGTGCATGTTTAAATCCCCTCACTGGATTGGCCTCTAATATTTTGTCTAAATGGGTCCTATGCGTATGAGTTGCTAATATCCAGTTTCTTCTCCATCCATGAGGTCCACCAGAAGACAAAGACGCTTGGACGAGGAGAGTAAGAGGAACCCTAAGAACGTAAATCACAGGCTAACGTCTCAGTTTGTCAGAAAGGGATTTGAGGTTTCGAGTAAAGAATTAATTTGAACCCCCCCCCCCGGAATCGGATTCTGTTGAGATTAGCCGTAGAATCCGGTAGCTGCGGAGTCCATACATCAGAAGCCGGCCGGCGATTGTTATTTCCTGACCGTCGTGTCCCACTTGTCTGTATTTTGGTTATAAATTCCCTTTAGGGCCGCGTCTTTCAAGAGGAGACTCTTCCGCGCCAGACGCGACTGCAATATATTTCAAAAGCCAGCCGTTCGGGTGGGGGGAGAAAAAAAAAAAAAAAAAAAAAAAAAATAAATAAAAAATACGCCGTCTCTTCTGGTGCCCGATGTTCCGTCTTTTGAAGTCATCGCCCGGGGCCCCCAGGACCAGATTTAGAATGGTAAAAGTGCATCTTGCCGGTCTGAGAACAGGTGTTCCGAAGGATTACGCAATCCGCTCGTGCAGCGACCATTCCCAATTCTATAAAAAAAAGGGGGTCCGGTGTCAGGTGTCCTTGGTGCGCTAAGTGAAGCTTTTCCTCGGCGTTTTCCTAATGATTAATAGGACACAAAAGTCTTTGTCCATGGAAACAACGCGTAGAATCCCCTATCCATTCCAGGCATACAGTCTGCCTTCTTTTTAACGACCGATACATAGTTATTCTTTTTTTTTTTGGCGGAGACACCAGTGGCCAAGCAGCTGTCGCAGGCAATTTGTGTTCATAGAACAGGTTTAGGGTCTTTCTCCTCTGCGTGTTTTCCTCTCCGCGCGGCACGCAGGCCGCATACCACAAGAAAAATGAACATTTAGAAGCGTTGGCTAACCAGAGCCGCGTGTTTTAGGAGCTGGAACAATGGCGGCATTGTTCGGCGGCATGATGTATTCGGCTTTTTAGAATATCGGGACCCCCGCACCAAGACTAAATCCTAATCCACAGCATGCTGCTGTTCCGCCAGGTGGAAGATAAATCAATCGTACGCTCCGGCCATTGAATAACTTGCGGTATTTTTTTTACTGTCAGGAAGAGCAGCCGTATCCAACCCCAGCCACCGGAGAAAATGATATCACATCTAATGAGGGTACGCACGCTTTTAAAGGACCATGTCTGGGCCCTTTCTGGGCTCCTATTACAGGACACTTCTCCATTCAATTTGAAATGACTCACCAAGCTCCAAGCCTGATCATTTTAGAGCATTAGAAGAAAACCCCCCGAAATGCTTAACGTCTCATGGCGTGCCAATAAAACAACCAAAACTGTCCACCAAACTGTCTAATGGTTTAATAATCAAGGATTTGGAGCTTGCAGGATTTTTTTATTGGCTGCAGTTCATGTCCTTAAACAGCTCATAGTGAAGTTTATTGTGCTACAGAGTTGCTGTTGGCAGGACTGCTCAGATGGAATAGGGACAGTTTGGTGTATATCATTCAGATAGGGGATGGGAAACTCACCTCTGAGATAAACCTATATTAAATCACAGATTCCTATATGTTATGACCCTTGTTACATTTTATTCTAACAGATATATTATTATTATTATTATTTTGTTGTTATTGTTATTATATTATGTTTTTGTTATTATTTATTATTAATTTGTTGTTATTGTTATTATAGGTATTGTTTTTTATTATTATTATTTTTATGTTATTGTTATTATTTTATTAGTTTTTATTGTTATATTATTTTTTTATTATTATATTTTATTATTATTATTTATTTTAATCATCAACAATATAGGCAGCACTTCTCACAGTACATCAGTGACGACGTACCAAGAAAGCCTTTGGTGCAAGTTGGTTAAAATTAGGCAGTTGCCATAGCAACTTATGGCAATTGTTAGATTTCAGGCCAGACGCTCTTTAACTAATGCATGGGTTTGCCTCAGTCCGTCGGTTTTAGTTTTTTCAGACCCTTTCAACGTAGGGACTGTAAAAAGCAATAATAACAATCACAATAATCTGTAATTTCTGTACCATGGATTAACCCCTTCATTTAGATAACTTGAATACAATGTATTTTAAAGGCCACGTGAAAATTCATCGCTCTGCCCACTCGGCCGTTAAATAAAAAATCTATTTTTTTGAATGGTTGCAGGATGAGATGCTGTTCCTCTGTCTCACCACCAGGTGGCAGTATTCCCATCTCAAACATTAACTCCTTGCTGCTGGTCTCCAGAATGTCTCCTCTTATTAGTGGTCAGACTGGCTGGCACCCCAAAACAAGTCTTCTTCCCTTACCCCAAAGGACAGCTGCAGGGTTTGTGACGACGCTCTCTGCCAGCTAAACGCAAGCTGGATAGAAAGTGTCACAGCACGCCAGGAACTCTTAAATGCCGCTGTCATGAAACCAGCTGCTTGATGACAGTAAACACCATTCCTGTATCAGTGGGTCAGAAAGCAAATCCACCCCCCCATTCGCGCAGGCAGGTCTCAGCTTACAGTACATTTCTGTTATTCATAACAGGGCACGGATACGTTGCACCTGCAAATATGATGTTTTTGGACCCAAAAGTGCCAGGTTTTCGGGGGCCAAGAACTGAAACTCAACATACATCGGGAAGTTAGTTTGGGTTTGTTGGGTAACAACAAAAATGGGCAACTTCTTCGGGAAGAACCCAGGAGGCGTTAGATATTTAAAAAAAGGTCCCAGGCATTGACACCATGTCTGGACCCTTTCTGTGCTCCTATTACAGGATGCTTCTCTATGCAGCCCCCTTTTGGTGATTTTATGTTGTGCACTCAGTTAATGGGTCACTCGGCTGAGTTTCCTCCCAGCCTCGATGATGGCATCTTGCTTATAGATGGACCAGCTAAGGAGTCATCGGGGACCATGAGGTAGAGCGTTTGCTCATCTGTCCTCACTTGGAACACATTTCCCTCACCTCGTTCCATTCTCATGAAAGCCCCACCGTGACTTCGGACATCCCTTGACTTTTTGCCATGGAGTCAAAACTGTACTGTTGGTACCCTTGACTAAGAAGAACCAAACAGGACCATTTGATACAGGACAGATCTGGACAAACCAAATCCAAGATGGCAGACAAGATTCGATCCATTTAAATGCTTACATTAAAGAGTAACGCCACTGCCCAAAGATGCTAAGAAGGGTTTTCAACTCAAAACACTTCCAAAATGAGGGTCATTTTCAGCCCTTGAGTTCTATAGATTCCCAAAGAGCGTTCTCCGGAAAACAGTTTTACAAACTTCCAAAGCATTCTGCGGTCGGATTGGGAATGCTGGCTCGTTGTGCCGGAGAAAGTCTAACGTTCTAGACCAAGACGACTGACAAGAGCCCAAACACTCTATAGGGCTCAGTGAATCTGGATTGGTAGCCAATTACGTGAGCGATCAGACTGTCCTCATATCTTATTAATGTTCAAATACTGGATGCTGGGCTCAAAATGCATCGTTTTCAATGGGTTTAGGAACCGCCCATTGTCCTTAAGGGGTTAATTATTTGGGTTCCACTAGATATGGAAAGCAATGGTGAGTTTCGCACCCCCTTTTAGGACGAAATCAATTCATCCCGATACATTTCAGTAGGGTAAATACATGATGATGATGATGGCACTGCCTTTTGGTGTTAAAAATAGTAACAAGGTTTCTTGGCGTTATAATCTGTGAGATACTTTTGTTCATTTGTCACAGTTTGTGACAAAACTTTAAACTGCCCTAAATCTCGATTTTTATGGCATTAAGTTAACGGAAGGTCATCCGGGTTAAAAAAAAAGGAGGCTGTCCAAACAAAAAGAAAAAAAATCTGACTTACCATAGACTTAGGGACACAAGACTTAGGATGCCCGTTAAGTGACAGTCAGTCTGTGGCAGCACCTGTGTTATCCACTACAGCTCATTCCGTTTTGCTTGTCTTGTCACACATGGGCTTATTTACCAAAACCTGTGCAATATATCAAATTTGAAAAATGACTTTTTTAAAAAAAATGTAATTGTTTTTTTTCTGATACTTTCATTTTACCCTGGCCTCATAATTATATTGTAAACTAATATTGAAAGGAAAATCAATTGCTTACAGTGCAAGCAAACGAATAGCAATTGCTTACAATGTAAACAAATGAATAGTAATTGCTTACAATATAAACAAAGGAATATTAATTTACAATGTAAACAAACAAATATCAATTGCTTACAATAGGAATATCAATTGCTTACAAGGTAAACAAATGAATATCAATTTCTTACAATGTAAACAAAGGAATTTCAATTGCTTACAATGTAAACTAAGGAATATCAACTGCTTACAAGTTAACAAAATTTAGTTTTTGAGCAAAAGATTGCTCCCCTTGGATCAAAAAATATAACTTTGGGGATTCTTCTGAAAAAAAGCCAGTGAGCTCAGCTCCTATTGGCTGAAGTGCAATTATGACATTTGGGCCAACTAATAGGGAGCCGAGCTCTCTGGTCACAGAACTAAATTAGGCACATTCTAGATTCCATTCAGGACAATAACCCAGGGTCACTTAAAGTCAATATAGTCAAAAATAGGATTTTGAAAATACATTTTATTAACGTTAACTAAAAACTGATTCTCAGCCAATCAGAAAGAGGATTTTGATTGCATGCCGGCAAATTGTTTTGTACTAAACAAGAAACATTTAATGTAACCAAGTTACTCAACGCTTCAAAATCTACTGAGACGCTTAATAAAAACAACTAAAAAAATGAAGCGGTCTACAAACACAATTCTAGTGGTTCTTACGTCATGAATTCTCACATTTTATGGAAATTGTTGAATTTTGCGAGCGCAGTAACTCAGGCCTGGCGGGATTAATCTCAGTGATTCTCAGTAACCTAATGACGGCCGGTACTTTGGGCTCAAATGCTTTGGACTGCCTCCAGTATTGTTCCTTAGCCATGGATAATTTTCTTTTCCTGTAAATTTTTTTTCTTATTTTTCTTATTTTTCTTATTTTTCGTGACAAGTCCCTTAGGAGCAATGTGTGAACAGGCGTCCTGACAAGAAATTAGGGAGAGTTTTGCAAAATTTATATGCATACCAGCTCACGGAAATAGAGGGATCAGAATGGTCCATGAAGCCGGAGGAATTTTGGGAGATAATACAGACGTATATATATATATATATATATATATATATATATATATATATACAGTATATAATGTATGCACCATGGCTGGGGTGATTCACTAAAGTCTGAGTTTAAGCTACCTGATTGGTGGCTAGCGCGTTTTAGCCAAATCAATCAACCTTTTAGCGCCCATTGGTTGGTTGAGTCAACCAATAGGAAGCCAAGCTTTATTACAGAGCTAAACTGGGGTCCCTCTCGATTCCATATTTGACGATAACTGGAGCGCCGGACGAATAAACTATTAGATTCTCCCGCGTTTAGTCCATATCCACTGATTTCTAGATGGACGTTGGGTTCGTTTAGCCTCACGTGGGTCACCTTACGGTGGTTTTTTCCATTACTTACAGCAAAGTCCCGTGGACATCAGCCGTGTATAGCGAACCGGCGTGGCACATCGTATAATGTATTCCAGATAAGAGTTTTACTTTAATACGTTTATATTGGCTCCAAGACTGCGTTGCCATGGTCTTTTTGTCCTTAAATCCCCATCTCGTTCTTTAGCGGTTTAGCATTTCCAAGCAAGCCGACCCGGAGACTCGTGGGCTAAATTGTTACACTTTGGTTTGCCCTTCATGTTCACTAAGTAGACGTAACTTGTCCTTGTAGGAACCTACAAATGAACACAACCTCTATTGACCCATCTATTTTTCAGCAAGGGTCTCCAATGATGAAATACCACCAAAAAAATGCTATTTTGACACTTGAATCTTCCCATTTTAGGGGGTAAAAGGTTCTTGCTTAATTAGGCTTAGTCTTATTTACCCCTCGTAACTATTCATGTTACAGAAACCCTAACACGAAGTAATTTTATCTCCAAAAAACATTTTCGTCTCTCCGAAAACAACTTAATGTGTTCTTGGCATGTGGTGGTCTAACGGCATGGCCAACACCTCTAGCACGCAAGGGGTTAACACCCACCCATCCCTGAAACCCCATCGTGGTCCAGCTAATATTTTTGAATGAGTGAAGCCTCTGCTCGGAGTTCAGAAGGTCACAAGGTCAAGTCCTGCATCAAGAGCCCTCCTCGGGCCGGCTCGGCCATTGTGTGGTCTGCGAATGTGGCAAGTGTGATGAATCCTATGGCTTTTATGGGGCTACGAATCCTTTGTAGAGAGTCCTCTGCCCTTATCTTGGTTTTCACAAGGATTATGAGCCGGATTATATTACACAAGTAACACCCTTCTACTTACTTTTTAACCCATTGCTTACTGGAGGAACAAGTAATTTTTTATTTTATTTTTTGGTTAATTATTAGGAAAGAAAATATTTTTATATTTTTTTTTTTAGCAAATAAACTATAATTAGACAACGCACATCTTGTGTATTATCTAAAGTTTCAAGCTCTGGTTAATTTTGAGCAAAACTGAATTGTTTTTCCTTCTCGGACAAGAAGAGCTTTGAAATAAATCTAAGTTTCCTCAAGTAGCATCATTTAGAGGGGCTGAACCTTAGACGTGGGTGTGGCTAAAACTAGCCCCACCCACATCTTTTAGTGCTCCACCTCAACGGTTAATATTTTCGCATAATATTTTTTAATGCGTCACTGGGTCCTAGAACTAGTTGGACTCAAGTGGGATTTTAAAATAACGATGTACAAATTTGTTAATAATTAACACATTTTATTCAAAAAAAATTCCATGTTATCGGAAAGAACAAAAAGCTAAAGAAAGTTCTTTTACGTTAAATATTGTCACTTTTTACTGATGTTCTGTGCTAAAAAAAAAAGTATTTATTGGCCAAACATGTTGTAGTTTGTAATCCGGCTCCCTCAGCTGTTGACCTTTGACCCCAAGAGAATCTATAGTATTAGAAGATACAAAGTATCAGCAATCGTCCTGGTTGTATTTTTGCAGAAAATGTATGGAAGAATGAAGACCGACGAGTCCCGTTCAGGTAGAGAAGATGTCCTACCATGGTAGAGCCTCCCCAGCGATGAAACTGTTGGAATATCTCCAAAAACCTGCATTTTAAAAATTATTTCCCCACCAATAATAAAAAAAATGTCTGGATATGCATCAGATT
The DNA here is from genome assembly GCA_009364415.1 of Spea multiplicata. Classification (NCBI taxonomy): domain Eukaryota; kingdom Metazoa; phylum Chordata; class Amphibia; order Anura; family Pelobatidae; genus Spea; species Spea multiplicata. The sequence continues at coordinate 10,039 of VKOC01006520.1, forward strand.
CCCCATACAGAGAGATCTGGAGATAAAATGTCTTTTGGAGAATCACCAAAAGGTAACTATTTTTGAAAAATGTAACCATCCCGTATTATAGAATGGCGGAGTCCGGTGGCGTCATAGATTGGTGAAGAGCATCGCCAGCCGTTCCACTTCATCATCAGCTAAAGAGCTTGTAATGTGACCGTCCTGTTTGTTTTGATTTTATAGACACCCCCAGAGTGTCATCCTTTGGAATGAATTCCCCTCCGGGTCTTCAGTGTCTTGTGTGTGCAACTGTTACTGCTGATGACCCGGCGTACGGGGTGAGACAGGACCTTCTTGTCTGCGGTGGCAGGTGGCCAGTTAATGTATTTTGTGTGTTGTTGTCTCCCGGGAGGGATAATTGCACGCATGTACACTGTGTTTGTAGCATGTAGGAAGAAAAACAACCTATTTTTCTTATTTTTGTTGTGTGCAGTTTATATAACATGCGATCTGTAAGGTCCTTGGTGAGTCTAGTTGATGCATCAAACACTGAAGGCATTGGGAAGTTGGATGCTAGCTCCAGAAGCGATACCAAGACAGGTAAAGGTGAAAGCCCAGGTGGGACTACAAGCCGGACCGTCGGATATGGAAGTCCACATAATGCTTCCATGGGAGCTATCATGGAAGCCTCTCTTCTCCATACGTTTCTCCTCGCTGACATCACAACTGAAGCAACGTTTTCCTAGAATGTTGCGTTCCTCGTAATGTCCTCATATGCCATAAAGAGGAGGACACTTGTTTATGCGCACAATTATGAAAAATAATAATGTTTCCATGGGGGTGAGAAAGTGCAGCTATGCTTTTTTTTGGGGGGGGGGGGCAAAAGGTAACCAAAGTGGCGAAAGTAACAAACGTCACAAAAAAAGGGGGATAACTCTTTAACTATTCCAGAGTAAAAGGTGAGAACGATGCATTGTCAAAAGGGTTAAACCCTTCACCAGTCCAGTAAATAGGGAAGAGGGCCGAGTCGCTCTGAAGGGGTTAATCCCGAAACCGACTGGCTGTTCCCGAGATACATTCTTTTAAATATACGGCACAAATGGTGGACATTCCAGCACAATGACAAATGCAGTAATTCCAGTAATCTGCACGTCGTGCCCAGGTCCTTTAACAACGCTCTTCAAGGCATATTTTTTTGTTTCCTAGCCACCGGATCATAATTTAGAGGCCAAGGCTAAGTCACTAACCCTCTCGTATGCCACCATTGCATCATTGTTTCTTGAGGGCATGTTTTGTTGGTCTTCTTATCTTCTTCTAAAACTGTAATTTCATCTCGTTTGGTGATGCCAAGTATCAGGCCCTAGCAGCTGGTCGCAAATCTGTATAATCTCTCAGAGTGCTCTTGTTAAAATCCGTGACTCACGACCATAGAAAGGTATGGCGAGGCAAGATGCCTTAAAAATGTCCAGCTTTATGGCCGATAAAGAATCAACTGTCCTCTGCTGCTTCTCATGTTCACTGAACACGCTCCAAGTCTTTCCTCGCCCTACCCCGTGTACAGAGGAGGCTTGTTCTTCAGCGGCCCTAACTTTAGAAACAGATGCGTTCCAAAAAAAAAAAAACCGTGCTGCGTTTTGGGCGCTTAGGAAGTGGATTCCGGGCTCTGGTGGCTGGCGGTGTTGAGCAGATAAAATTCGAGTTGTCGCTCGATACTCGCAAAGTATGAGAAATATAAAGTTATTAGTTATTTAAAACACAACATTTGCATGTCAGGATGGGTTTTAATGTAGCTGGGCCAAGGAATAGTCCTAGCCTACTGATGATGTCTCCAAAGCCCTCTTCAAGATGTCTTCCTTCCATTGGAACTTCCTGCTAACACAGGAAGTAACTTCATGGCCGTGTCTTCTACTAGATGAGAGCACCAGACTGCTGCCTATATGGTAGGGGGTAACCCCAAGATCCAAAGGATTTTCAGCTGTTCGGCCTCCTGTGAACTCCACAACCGGTGGTTGAGATCTTCCTCAGTAGGTCATTAGACCTCTTGGTGAGCCACGTCTCCGGACACATATCTTCTCGGCCCCAGATGATTTTCTCAATACAGGCGTGAAGCTCTCCTCTCCGCCGATGGGTTAAACTCGGTATTCAGTGTAGTTTGCGCATGCGCATTGGGTTATTTCGAGGTGGTTATTGTAGGACATTGAGGATAAGCCAGGTTCCATTTTGAGTCTTGATGGTCTAGAGCAGGAGGGTCAAATTCCATGCCTCGACTGGCCGTTTTATGTATCTAAGCTCGGACATGAGATATTTAACCAATGTCAGCCATTTTCGACTGGGTTGCCTATCATCAAGCTGGCATATCAAGTTACGATAGTGGGTCTTGGGTCCTTAGACAAGTGTCTCATTAAATGAGGCCTAAAAGTCTAGACTTGTATAATTATGAACGATAACGTGTATTTTATCTTTTATTTCTCAACATGACTTTAGTCTAGTCGATATCCCCCAATGTTTCTATTCCTATTCACTAAAGTTAATAAATGACCCAGTTATCTCATATAACAGCACTCATGACCTCACTCGGTGCTCATATGCCGTCACCCAAGCCCATAGATTGTGTTACGAAAGAAAGCCCACCCGGAGCTCATTAGGTTAGATCTTTCGGGGTCTTAATAGTCATATAAGATTTCTTAAATGCTTCTGAAAGCTTAGGTCGTAACACTATAGCTCACACTTATGGGTCCAGAAGGCGGCACGCCAAGGGCCGAGGCATTAACGGCCAGAAGAATCGGAAATCTGAAGTCAGGATAATATCCGATAATCAGTTCAGGGGGAAAAAATGGATTAAAAAAAGCAAAATATTCTTAAAGATATTAAGTTATAGCGGGAAGTCCGGTCAACTACAAGCCAGGGGCGGGAGAAACGATGTAGAATCCGGGGTAATTTGTCATAATGCCAAAGAACGTCATTTACATAGCTTTGTGAAGGATTTGATGAAGTTTTGGAAAATAGATAATTTTGGGGCCGTTTCAGAGATTCTCGGTAATTTGTCCCTCGACATTGGGTGGTTGGTTGGTTGGTTTTGGGGTCTTTCCTTCCTTTAGAGCGATATGAAACCAGCATTTATGTTTCTTTTCTTTTTCTTTTTTACAGGTTTAATCTATTCATCTTATAAAAAAAGGCTGCATTTTTGTTTTTTATTTTTTTTTTAAAAAAAAATGAATTTCATGTTTTGATGTGATGTGTATAAATAAGCAATCAAATGTGAACGTGACATCGTAGTCAACTTTCAGCATCGTGACTCTGCCTGCTCTTTAAAAAGCTAAATTGTGGTGAAAATAATTAATTTCCTAAATCCCTTTAAGAAAAAGCTTTTTTTCCCCCTCTTTCCTTTTTTCCCCACTTAGCCTGGCTCATCAGCTTATAGAATTCCATAAATTTGGACGACCCTGAAACGTGCGTTCTGACTTTGTATCAGTTAAAAACACAAATATCTGACATGGTTAAATGACTAATTTTTATTTTTTGGGCATGTTTTTTTGCTTTTAAAATGATGAATCAGCATTTCCATGCGTAATCGACGTGGCCTATCCATCAGCGTTACATTCTGCTGTAGCAGTTGGGTAAACATGCGCGTGTTACCGGGTACACATCAATCAGGGCCAAATGTGCCAACTTTCCTCCTTAAAACACATTTTTCAAGAGCTCGGTTCAGCGAAACGACTTCATCAGAAAAAAAGGGAATTTTGTGGTCTTTAAAAGCTCATTTATTAAAGCGTTTGGGCAAAAACTGCGTTCTCTTCCCGGGTTTCAAAATGAAAATCTTACTGAGGTCGAGTTACGCGATTGTAACGAGCGAAAAGTGTGCGGAGCGCCCCTAATTCATCATACCTGTGATGTCATTTATCCTGTATCTGTGTTCTGCTGCAGACCGCTAGATATCGTATTTGTAATCATATTAGATACAAGTTCAGGGGGGGGGGGGGGGGGGGGGGGGGGGGGGGGGGGGGGGGGGG
>VKOC01006522.1:0-27090 GCA_009364415.1 Spea multiplicata
ACTGAGTGCCAGTATATGCCGTCATATGCCGGCGCTCGGCAGAGCAGTGAGATAGAGGCCTCACGCTCCCACCACAGGAATGCAAGGTAAGTGAACTACAAAGGGGGGGGGCGTGTAGAGAGTGCAGTAGCTAGTGAGAGTGGGGGTAGGGAGTGGGTAGATAGTGTGAGAAGGGGGGGTAGGGAGTGGGTAGACTTAGTGTGACCAAAGGGGGGGTAGGGAGTGGGTAGATAGTGTGTGAGAGGGCTTGGAATTAGTGTAAGAAGGGCTGTGAGATGGGGTTGTGACGAGGAAAGTGGATCTGATGGGGAAAAATTGCCCTGTCCTACCCCAGATTTTTAGGGTTCCTACTGGCCCATGATTTCCTGTCTTTTCCAATGAGGAGATGAAGGGATCCTAGAATGCAATTGGCTCACCCTTTATGATTAGCTTTAGGTTCAGATTATTGAGAACAAATGTCCTTGATTTTAGTGGACAGTCACCCTGTTGTCATCTTGGCATTTGGTTATTTTCTTCTCCCACTCTGAAGCTCACTTAAGTCTAAAGTTAAATGATTTTTTAAAAGTAACCTAGAATAATGCTTTAAGTGATCATAAGTGAGCATTTACTATAATCACTATAATTTATTGAATACAACTCTAAAATGCGGCATTTCCCCAAATACAGTATACGCTTCCTTATGGTAGTTGTTGAGCTCATATACAAAACATTAAAAATTGTCTCAATTTTAAAAATCTGGTCAATTACCCATCATGCTCAATGTATATCAGTGGGATATATATTTTATTAAGAATATTTAAAAAACCTACCACATTGACAATTTAATAAAAAAATATTAATATAAAAAGTTAACACAACATATGCATTGTTTGTTTTAATACTGATAAATGTGATGACAGTTATACATATTTTTTATGTTTGAATTACTTTTTTTTACTAATTTATAATGTCTTCTTTCTGTTCTTTGCTACCTGACATGAACAGTGGTTTATCTATCTACACGCTAGGATTCCAGTAGGACATAGACATTCATCATCTCATTCATTTTGTCCATCTTCATTCATCCATTTTATCACCTGTTTTTCATTCCGTCTTCCATTATATATATGACCTTCAATCTCATTTTTATGTTGAGTCATATTCATATTGTTTTATATTATTGCATATCATTACATTTCACTGCTTGGTTATTTTATACAAGAAAAAAAAGCAGATTTTTCAAGGATATTTCAATTTATACACCCAGTGCAATCATAGGACTGCATTGGTATCGTCATGATACAAATACTTATCAGACAATTGTTCAGATTTATTTTCTGGGATGGTCCCAACAATCAAGGTTCCATTGCTTAAAAATGGTAGGCAAGCTTTATTGAGATATGTTGTCAAATACCTAACTATAAATACAATTAAAAGATAAGGGGCAGATTGGAAGTTGATGTTGTATTAACGAAATGCATCGGTTAAAATAGTGAAAGTAGACAATGAAACATCACTGAATGAGATGCTTTGTAGATATGTATGTTGGGAACCTAACAACCAAAATACCAGAGGTATAGATGGAGATCACTTTTTAGTAGATGGTGAAAAAAGTTGAGGGAGTGGATTGAAGGAATTAGAAACATGAACTTTGTTTTCAAATATCTGTTTATGGACAGAGGAAATAGGACATGAGTTGAAACAATGGGGAAGGAAACAATGAGGGAGAAAATCTCCATAAAATTAGTTTGTGTACTGTTACATAAATGGGTTGAAAAGTTACATCAATTCCAACCTTTCCAATATATCTGATTGCTCCAAGTGAATGCAAAAACTAAAACCCTTTAAGCACAAGTCAGTTTTGATCAGAAAGGGAAGTGCAAACCCTTCATGACTTCATGCACAGTCAGAATAAACAAGGGTTCAACCTTCAAATACCCTTTCCTGCAAAAAGCAATCCATTTTATTCTTAAAAGCATCTGGAATAATTACAGTCACCAACTCCATGGATGGTGAATTCCAGGGCTTTATGGTCCTTACAGTAAACAACATATGCCCTATGGTAGGGGAAGTGGCCACTTCTTCCTATGAGCTGAAGACATTCCCTGCAATTTAATTTGTACATTGTGTTGAGGTCACCCCTAACCTCTTCTCTAGAGTGAATACATTTTGAAGCTGTTCTCCATACTCTCCCAAATCACTCACATCTTTAATGTAATTAATGCGTTATATATAGGTATCATTTTCCCATCTGGCATTTATACCATTTTTAGTGCATGTTAGTATTTTGTCAATATTACCAGCTACTACTTTAAATTACACATGGGTACTGAGTTTTGAGACCACTAGTACCACAATGATTCTCCAATCTGCCACAACTTTATGCTTAATTTACTTATAATTTCACTTTGTTATCCTTGATTATCTTGCCCATAAAGCGTCCAATATTTACCTGTTTTTGTGGCAATATATTTGGGGAACTGTTTAGGGTTGAACTTTGCTTTGCAGTCATGGATTCATTAGCTATGTTAGCATCTTTTTTTTTTGCAGTGGAGGGTTTGACAGGCAGTTTTCATGCATCCATCCCAAATATTCCTATATGCTGTATTATTATTATTATTATTATTATTATTAATTGCAGTCTATGATAGGATTGCTATTCAATTACTTAGATTAAACACTTAGGACAAGCACAAAATATTCTATTTTATTATTAGCTTGAGTCGATCAAATGATTGCTATTCAATGACTTGTGAACGATTTATCTCCAGCATTGAATCCAGCCCACTGACTACAGTTTAAACATAAAATTGTTCAATTGTTTTGAATATTGGGATTTAAGTCTTAAAGAGGGTATATCTCAACAGGTCAGAGGTGGGGTGTGATAATATGATCGCAGTATTTATGACAACGCAGAACAGTACTGGAGTTCGATCCCATTGTTCCATTATATCACTGAAGATAGGCTTTTCTTTTTCTCTTTTTTTTTCCAAAGATGAAACGTAGTGAAGTTAATGAGAAATACAAGATTATCATCTCCAAGGAAGATAAAACATAATAGTAATTTGCTGATGTTTCCCGTAGGGCACTACAAACCATAACTATTGAGAAACCATAACTTACAACGGTTGAGTCTGGTGACTTCTGCTGCTGTCACCTTTAGGTCTCTAAACAAAGCAATGACATAAAATCATTTCACCTCGTGTGCCAGAACCAGTGAACCTCATTTCTCAACAGCATATAAATTAACTGGTCTGCATCTAACATGGTAATGTTGGGGAAAAACCTGTAAAAAGATATTGCTCAATAACATAAAGGGATGTAAAGATGGCTGTCCTTATAATACCATTGACATTTTTTATTGTGAAGATACAGGGTAATCGTACCAATATTTAAAGATATATTTTCTGTAGAAATCATTTGAAAAATAATTATTTTTGCTTACCTAATTTGACGGCAATCGTTTCTCCCTGGACCAAGCAATCCCTTGTTGTAGCAAGGGATAAAAGGCATTACAGATTTCTAAAGACCATATCAATAAAAATAGCCAATGAAACCACGTGTATTGAATGTGGAACCATTTATTTCCATAGATGACTTACATGTTAGTTTAAATCTTCATCGTAAAAGGCTGATATTGTACAAACAGTCTATATAATAAAATTGCACCCATACAGAATTCTGGAGTTTGATGTTTGTGACATTAGGTTATAACATGGTCAATAAAACCATGATTTGCTCTTTGTTGCTCCATAAAGGAATTATGAGTATGCTAGATTTCTCCAGTAACCACAGAGGTCTAGCAGAGGACAGACTTCATAACCAAACATAATGTCTGCCTGCGGATATCCAGTTTGTTTAGAATATTCATATGTAGCAGTCAAAAGCATCATTATTAAGCATTTTTATTATAAAAATGAGCAGCGTTCTTCAAGAACTATTAAACACGGTAGAACTATTTCTCTATTTATAACCATATTCTACCTATAGATATACTAAATGTTAGGCTAGTTGGATCAGGTTAGACTTAACTTAAATATCAATGAAATAAAATACCTATGAAAGAGAAGGGCTTGTTTCATGTGTTTACCAGGCTGCCTTAAATGTTTTCTTTTTCATTTTTTTATATAGTTTGCTATCTGAAAAAAAAGTTTCAAAATCAAAAGTTTTGCAACCAGCAGTTCTTGTTGTAACTTGAATTTCATCCATCTGAAACATATTTGCAAAAGAACTTGGCGTGCAAAATACAAATTATTGGTCCTGAATTACAGATCCTGACCCTAATAACCTACTTCTAACACCTTGCCGTATCCCCAGGCAAGTAGGGTTAGTGCGGTGAAATTTACTCTGAACTCTAAAGATTTTCCCATCGTTTTCTTTATGAAATGTAACTTTTTTAGGGTCAAGAGTTTGAAGTTATATTCAACATCAATATAAGTTTATTTATTTATGTTATATTTTTTAATGATGAGTCAACATTTTATTTTACTGAAACGCAGCATACGCTATAGAGCAATTACTGTGTGATGTTGTTTAAAACGTGACCTGGGACAAATAGTTAGATATATATATATTTTTTCTTAATCATGTAGTTTGTGCTGTAATTACTATGGATTTTTATAAATGATAGCGTAAACTCTGTTCATCTCTCCATGAGCACTAAAGAGGTTCCATGTCAAAATTCATCAGTTTAAATGAAGCAGTATTTCACGTATAGTGCAGAAGACATTAGTATAAGTAATTTGCACAGGGAGGGTAGACGCCACAATTATTCCTTCAAGTGCTGGAGAGAGAATTTGGGTGGTCATGCACTGCTTGACAATGTTGTGAACTACCCTAAACTACACTAAAAAAAATGTTATTATTTTTCACGTTCAATAAATATCTTAATAAAACTATACAAAGTTGCTGACTAAGCTTAATTAAGATAGTATGCAAACACTGAGATTAATTCGAAATACATGCAATACAATAATGTATGATAAATAATAAAGGTAAACTGTTAACATAACTTAATTCATTTACTTACTAGAGATATTTGGTTAACAAGTAATCAATAATTATGCAGTATAGAATTTTAGTTATGTGGGAAAACCAGCATATCAGTTTACCTCCCGATAACCATTAAAGATTAAGCGCAGTGGCAGGTCAGGGTTTCTCTGTATTTAAAGTGCCATCCGTGGATAATGGTTTGGAGTTTTGTATGGCCACATATACGCTAAAGTGGTATCCCCCGTTTGATTTTATGATCACGAGGATCCTAAATGTACTGTCATTTAAAATATACGCGATGGCTTTGACCTACAACTAAGTGCCTATCACCAATTACCACTTCAGCATAGAGTCTTGAACCTAATATTTGGCTCATTACCAATATCTGGATAATACTGATATTAACCCCCATTGTCTGACTCAGTGGCTGTCAACAATGCTGTTGGGCCCAGGACCAACCCCTAATGAAAGGTTTCCAACTCTTTAGACTACACAGCGGGATTAGAATTTGCACACAAAAAAATCTTAAATAACTGAGCCAAATATACTGTGATTTATCAAATATTAATAATCTATATATTTTATATACCATAATAAACCCTTTTCCCACCAAATAGCATTCATCAAATATTACAAATGTACTTAATATCCCAAGCTTCTCCATGCCACTGCAGTTATAACTCTTCGACTTTCCATACCCCCAACAGATTTCCTATCTGTTTTCTGTAGTCTATTCCTTTTATTCTGCAAAACTTTTGTGTGTGTATACATCCAAAATATGTCTTTTTTTAATTTAATTTGAAACAGATCTCAATGCCATTCTTGTACTGGGACCAACTTACCTGTACAGGTGGAATGAAGAATAGGCTAGTTTCTAAAGATATAAATCAACTATGGGTCTTTCCCTACAGAACTGTGTTGTTAACAATTAAACCCCTTTAGAACTCATTTGCTTTTTTAGAATATTTATTTTAATGCTAATTTCTGTTCACGTGCAAAAATGCATTAATAAATATTAATGAAAGCAACAGGTGTGCTCATTGCAGTGAATTCACATGCTACACGGCTCATAAATTGTCATCGAGAACCGTGCCTGGTAGTAATTACCTAATATCCATCAATCCTTCATTCCATTATTATTCACATTTTTTTTTATTGAGGATAGAAAGGGTTTTCTATATTTAAAAAAGATCTGTATTCTATATTTGAAAAAGATAGTAACTGAAGTAACATAGCCTGCTCATTAGCGCTACGGAATCTGCTGCTCTCTATAAATAAAATGTAATGGTTCTGTTGAAAAAGGTTACCGGTTGAATATTTGAAGCATAGAAAAATCTAATTTTACTATAGACAGTTGGTCCATTCAATTTGGATTTTAAAACAAAATAAAACTATCTCGTCCTGTATCTTATAATGTATATTCCAAGAACGACTGGTAGGAATCAACGTTTTGTGACATTTTATTGAGTAATATACGATGTCAGTCCAAGTAGAACATGTTGAGAAAAGCAAAACAGATGATTAAGAGTAGACTCTCTCAATCAGCCATTATATGATGACAATGTTGACCAGGATGTCATACAAATGTATTTCTTTCATGTAAGAGATGTAATTTAATAGGATTCAGAGAGAATCTTTGCCTATTGTACTGCATGGAATTCAAGATAAAATTGTGCAATGGAGACTATGGTGATGCACTAGTAAGACCTACTGATCATATATAACCTTTCACAATATATACTCGATTTTCACGCTATTTACACGCTAGTCATGATGTTCATGTAATCTTAATGTTGCAACTGTCTATGACTATTTTTCTACATCCCATGAGGAGCATTAGTTTTTGTTTTAACTGTTTGTTGTGCTATCATATTACATTTTTACAAAACTTTATATACTGCCTGAAATGTAGATTCCCCCCCCCCCACAAGAACTGAGAGGTGACGGGGGATAAACGCTGTTTTACGTAACTAATTATTAAATATGGAATTTCAATAACGATAACGAGATATTGAGCACAAAGGCCAGTTCAAAGACCTGCTAAAACCTAGACTTTTTCAAAAGCTTATATTCAAGCAGGCAACTTACAAATACATACTATCTCATAATCAGAGCACAGCATTTCAACGTTCTAATTACCCACTTCCAATAAATCTAATAAGATAAAAGAAAAACATCTAATTGATGTTAGCTCACTGTGTTTCCATAACAGAAGCTCATTAGAGAGTGTTACTGTTCGTTTTACTGTATATGTTTACTGTATTGAATGCATGTTTTGTTTTGCTTCTGCTGCTTATACTATTTAAATGAAACAATTAAGTTCTAAAAATGTTAACATGTGATGCATTTGAAAATATATCTGGAAAGTGGTTGAATGTGATCTAGCAATAAATAACTATGTAACTTCTAATTTGATGTCATATTATTTATTACTTTTTTGAGTTGCATAGCATCTTATTTTTATTCTATAGTCCAGATGTTGGTATTGATAGTGTACATTTGTCACTGGTATACATTTTTGCCTAATTTCTAGGCAGGTTATTTTAGATTTTTATTGTGTGTTACAGTTCTTGTGTCTTGTGGCCTCTAGATTTTTTTAATCCCAGGAACGCGCTTATGAATGTGCTTATACTCTGCACACCCCATGAAATAGCTGAGCAGAAATTGCTTTCAACTGATGTCAACCATTTTTTTTTACCTGTAACAGTCTACAATTCCTGATAACTATTTCACATCAAATCAGAATTGAACAAGTCACTAAAATGAGCCCAGGGCCACCAGAGTCTGAAAGGTTGCGCTATAACTGGCACAGACTTCCCCACAACCAATTCCTCTCTTGTGGTCCCGTTACCTCATTATATGTTCAACCAGCACATGATGTCATATCATTGCACACAGTGAGAGGTAGCACGCAAATCATTATCAAAGGAAGGTCTGTTCTGGAAGCTCCACTGGCCTCCACCTTGGACTCAGGTACAGGGGAGGTCCATAGGCGATGCCTGCCCCTGGCCCCATTAGACATGAAGATGGCAGTGATCAAGCCCATTATTTCTAAACCACGGTAGTATAGAAACCCAGAAACGAGTATATTCAGAAAATAAACACCTGTGATACAAAGAATGGCTCATTCTTGTAATCCTGCCACTGTAAAAGGTGATAAACCCATCAACCATTCCCAATGAGATTTACAGTATCTGCTTCTGGATCGTCTGTACATCTAAATTTTACAGTCTGCTCCAGATGTCTCGGCATACACTAGGCAAGATTCAATTTAAAGATCGCATGCCTCCGGAGCATTAGGTCTCACAAATTGTTGTGAGAACAAAGTACATGAGTGAGACAAACTTTTCTTACCTGATTCGGTGGAAATGTCAGAGAAATAAACCAAAAACATATTCCCCAACAGACTCATAAAGCATGGTACCCGTGAGTGTTTCACAACTCTACATTAAGCTTCTCTGATTATGCCATATATTGTCTCAGAGACAATTTTTATAATGTGATGAGATTAGTCTCATAAGTCTATGTATTTTTATAGTCTTCTACTACACACAGATGCTCTATAGGGTTGTTCTAGAACCTTCACACCGGTGATTAGTTGCCCTGGGCATGCATTATGTTTGAGTCATATTGGACCTTAGTCAGTAAATATTTGGCAAATAGTAGACATTTTCAATGACCGCTTTGGTCGACTGTGTATGCTCCTTGATTGCCCTGCTTTTATCTTAGGAAATTCAGGTTGCTCTGCACCAAAGTTCTAAAATATAGATCGGCGGATAAGGTATGTATAGAGAAATGCCTTATTGCACAGACATTTATGTAAAAAAGTAATTTTATTGCAAATTTTAAGATGGTCCTATATAAATAAATGAAATGAGCAAATAGCAGAAACATTCCATCGATTGCTATGACAAGGCTATTTTTTTCACAGAACCACAATTGTTTCATGTCTGCCACCAACAATGAAAATGGAGACACATTTCTTACCAATATTCTACAAGACTACTATAACTTGCCTCATTAAAGGTTATGATTTGGTCAAAGTGTATATCCCACAAATCACTTTTATAGTACAATGAAAAATGACACACTATTGTATTCTGGATTTTAAATCTATAGATATTTTACTTAGTTTTACTTAGTTTGCCATTAAAACAATTAATAGTTTTTGGTTTTTGTATTTAGTTTTAGTTTACAGTTTGTGATGCTTATAAATTTAAATAAAGGATATAAGTATACTGTGGTTCTGAAATAGTTCATATTTTTAGCTATTTCAGATCGTTATATGAACATACAAGCTGCATTCTATTAGACAAACAAATAACGATCAAACAGGTTTAACAAAGAAAATTAATTATTAATTCACAAACACAGAATTTATCTTGATTTCAATCTGTACTTTTAGTGACTATGTTGTAAATAATACAAAAGATATTTTGGGAACTTAAAAAAATCTTTTGAACTAGATGAAACACAAAAATACAGACTGCTTTATCTCTTGGAATAAAACTCCAATAATATTAGTATTTTGTAATGAAGATATGCTAAATAATTTATAATAGTCGATCTCAAAGAGGTTCAATGGGGTTGAGGTCAGGGTCAAACTTATCCAACTATGCCTTTATGGAGCTTGCTTGGTGTAATGATCAGGTGCCCCAATACTACTGTCCATATGTATATATATAATATATATATATATATATATATATATATATATATATATATATATAAATATATATATGTTATTGAACTTTGGCTGCATGACAGTACTTTGCAAAATTACAGCTGAAGTTTAATGAACGCCTTGGTATTGGAACAGTGAACAGATAATATGATTAATTTCAACCATATTAGTTCTATCTCACCCCAATACTGTGTAAATAAAGTCTAATGTATGCAGGTACAAATCTAAGGCTAACAGTTATTGCATTGCATTCTTCTGTGCGTAAACTAAAGACCAACAATAAAAACTTTAAGGTATTTATATAAGATGATAACATAGATGATTATATAGATGGTAGATATATTTTTCATCTGATTCATTCCTTTGTGAATTCCTAGTAATATATAAAAGGCACATAACTTCCAAAATGTTCCACATTCCGACCTTGACAATATAAAAGGCAAGATGATGACATTGTCTCGCAGTGTAAGATAGAAATATATTTAAGATTATTCAGAACATAGAAAATCCTACTGTTTCTCAATTGCCCAAATAACCTTTAATCATTAATATTATGCCGAAGTTCACGGTTAACTTTCCCACTGCGTGAGCTGACCTGATTAATGAACGGCGCGCTGGGGAGGAATTATTTCATAAACATGCACAAGGATTTTTTATTTCCCAAGAAGTATGCCACTAACCTGCGAAGCCGCTCCATAAAGAAGACCCTTTAACCAGTCTTCTTCGCCCAAGTGCCTGTCTTCCAGGGCAGATGCTTCATCCATTGCTGGTTCTGTTTGTATGGCTACTGGCTGTTATTGTTTTTTTTTCTTCAATGTCAGCTTTTTCTCTTCTCTCCAGTAATAAAGGCTGAAGCAAGTACAGTTCATAGGCAGGCTGTCACAAACAAAATGCTGACGTACAAAATGGGAATTTTGACACAAACGAAACCAAATGCAAATAGATCGGAAAATGCACCATTATGACAATTAGCGAGTGGTCCAGCGAGTGCACTGACACGGTCATGGAGTTCGCTACGCGCATGTGATGCCTCAGCTTCACGCAGAAAATAGTAATTCATGTGCAACTAATGAACTCATTCTTAAATTGCTATTGAAAAATGACACTGAGTACATTGCAGTAAATCACACCAGATCCTGATTCCAGAACTCCTTGCGTATTTTCGAAGGTGTAAGGCGTATTAACATATGTTTCAAGTGCATTGATTTCATAGGTCACTAAACAAGATCTTCAGCAACTAATGCGGTTGCACAGGTTAGCATAAAAAGTGCAACGCAAGCAAACCTTTGTTAAAATTAACCTTTAAATTATAATGTTTACGTACGAGTCGGTTAACCACATTATTAATTTCTTTGCACAACTACTGTAATAAATGCCGTAAATGGGTCACCGTTACCTGCCTCTCAATTTTAAAGTCCATCTCACATTCTTATAACCCTTGCTGTGATCCCATACTCTGTCTACATTTGTTAATCTCTCATTGTATCCCTCTACGGCATGTATCTTCTTTGCATCTACCCTTTCTCTCTTTACCATAGTCATCTGTCTTTATCCATCCATTCTCTCCAGGTCATTAACCTTCATCTCTTCTCTGTACCGTTCATTTTGCTATTATTGCCTATGTAGCTCATATGCCTGTCCATAATCTCACCTCTTTTTCCAAGTAATTATTTATATCTTGGTATATGGCATCATCTTTGCTATGTTTAACCTACTTCTCTATCATTTTTCTCTCCCACTTTGTAATCATCATTGTCATTTCTAACCATTGTATTCATTTTCCATTTTGCCCATTAACCAGTTCTTAGTTTCACGTTAAGTTATAATAATTATTTGCATTTCTTGCTTTGCACTGTGTTCAATTTTTAAAATATTCTTATTGATCACCATTTCTTCTGATTGTCACCAGGCTCCATAAGACTGATATTTCATCTCCAAAGTCAATTACTAAAAATGTTGTCAAAGCTAACAAACTGCAGCTCAGCTGGTCAAACAAGTTGAGTTGCCTTCAACTGCTGTCAAGTTTAAGGAATTGAGGGTCTTCTGTCGATGTTGGGTCAATCTGCTTTCTAGTTGCTGTTGAGATGAACGTGACAGTTGTTGAGAGAGTTGTCGGGCGATGTCAGTAGAGATGATGCAAATAGGAAGTTGAGTCTGTCTGTCAAGTCTGTCAATTCAATTGAGTGTAACGATATCTGAATAATGTCACCTCCTCCTAAAGAGTTAAGCGTTTGAGCTAAAACCCTTTTACAACTTGACTGCCAATTCAACTAAACGTGAATTTCCCTTTACAAGTTTCTATACTGTTCATATAACCGTTAGTGAATAGTCAAGTAGTGTTGACCTGAACTATGGTTGAGTTTGCAGTAGTTGTGCCTTTAATAAACTGCCCAGAACAATTGACCTCAAATGGTGACTTTATACAACTTATCTCATCGTATCACGAATAGACATCTGTGTGGTCTCTATAACCAAAGATATCAAAAGCTATCCAAATAATCGGTGTTTTGAGTCTCATAGTGGAGGACAATGTTGTGAAATATGATATATTACAAATTGTCCTACATGCTCAAATGATGTAATACAAAGACTACTACTTCAACAACTAAGTAGGTTAACTATTTTCACAAGCAGGCTGGCAAATACCCAGTGGGCCGCTGACCAACAGCACCCCACACTCACTCGATCTGCCACTCTAGCGGCAGCTGGATATGTCCGGCTGTACGCTATGTGAGCATAAAAGGATAAAATGCACGCATTTACTTCATTAAGCGGCTACTGGCCTTAAAGTGCCAGGGCCGACTTGTCATCCCCAGTTCGGCCCTGAGAGCAAGTCATGTAATGCAAATATTAACAAGTTAATGGTACTTAACCAAGGTCATAAGTAGCTCCCCATGCCTCACGTATTAGAAGCTTAGCCGTTATCCTTTCATTTTATGCTGTGTATAACTATAAATGTTTTCCGTGTGAAAAAGATCCGTCTGCAAAATATGAGATTCTACTTAAATAATGACAGCACAAACAGCAGATATGGTTACAAGTATGGATGTAGTATTTTTAGACCAAGACAGCATGAGGTAAATTAATACGAAGGCAGGAAGCATTTAGCTGTTTTAATAGACACAAAAGAGGCGCGGGACATTACCAGGCAACGTCTAAATGAAAACATGTTGGTATGATTACAGTGTCTGCCGGCAGAAAACGGACTGCCTGGTAGTCGGGAAAATTTTTGGACACGGAAAATACTCTGGAAAAAAATTATCTAAAAGCTACTCACCTGCATCAGACATTTCAGGACAGCTGTTGTAATTGCTATATTAGTAGATTGTAGCAGAAAAGAACAGCAGATTGTGTTCTTGGGAGAAAAAAAAAATGCTGACACAATCTCATCACTTATTATTATAATTAATTTATTTATACAGCGCCAGCATATTCCACGCGCTATATAATGGAATGATAATAAAAATAACAAGTGTTGATTGTACTAGGGCATGCTGATGAGACAAACAGACACAGTAGGTGAAGAAGTCCATGCTCAGACAGGTTTGCGATCCTACTCAATCAAATCTGCTAGTTAATGATCATCTACAAAGCTACTAGGCATGTGTTTGCCAAACCCCAGGAATGAAGACTTTTTCGTGATTAATGACCAATTTTTTGTTTGGAGAACTCAGAGGTTTCTCTAACTAGACTGATTGGCTGTATAGATTTAATTTGCAGTAGTTGTGTATATGTGACACAGGAATTCAAATAAGAATAAAAACATAGATGTTTATTGTTTTTTTGAATCATTTAACTCATTTAATTCATTATGAACGGCCAATCCTTGCGAGGTTCTTCTGGATAGCCCTGCAGAATGAATAGATGGGAGAGTCAAGCATGGACAGGTGTGAGCCTGACCCAAGCCAGCTCAAACTCTTTCAATCATTTACTAGTTTGGTCCTTGTAAGCATCTGTAAAGACACGCCTCTGCCACGCTACTGTACATTATGCGGGGTCAGCTCGGTCATACGTGTTGGATAAACTCACTGCATAATGCATAGGTCAGTGATTTGTATGGTTTACTGCAATTCACCCACTCTGGGTCTAGTAAAATAACCCCTACGAGAGGTGGGACTGTAGAATAGGCTATGGATAAAGTGTTCATACACAATTAGCAGTTATAGCTACATCAAATAGAACTGACAGAATCAACAGAGTCCTAAGTAAAACATATTCCTTTAATAGCAAATTTCATGGATGAACTGCAAGTCTAAGGTGTGTGTTGGTGGAAGCCGTTATTATCGAAACCAGCAGCATGTGTACCAGAAGCCATGAACGAGAACGTGGGGATCACTAATGCCAGGATCAGCAGCTCTGTCATCAGGGAAGGTGCTATTCTTGAAGCATTACAAATATACTTTGTCATGAACCTTGCTTATTATTATTATTCTTAGTTTTTGGACACCCATCATTAATTTCTTAGCAACTTGAGAGGATATTCCTGGGTGGGATTGTATGATGGGTTTTTGAGGGGTGTTTTTGTAATATGCAAGATCATAATACGCCATTCTTATTATTGAAGAACAACACAATATATCATAATTGAACTGTAACCAATCACAGATTCAAATCAAGAGTTATTCTTGTTTCATCATACTGTTTTCTATTTCTGTTGTATTATCATATATTTCTTTTACTCATACCTGAGAACTCTCTGGGTCGCTACTCTTTCGCTGGGTGGGGGGGAGGTTATTTAGCCACACAGACCACCAATCAGGTTCGGGGATCTTGACACATTACCTCTCACCCTTACCTTTTCCTTACAAGCAGAGAGACGCGCAGACTCCATTCTTACTAAGTGCAACATGTGACTGCATAAAGCGCTACTTACTGGCAGACTCTGCCAATGTCTGTGTCTATGTGAATACCTCTGCTGCAGGAGATGGGCCCCTGGTGCAGGAGATGTGCCGCTGCTGTAGGATATGGGCCACTGCACCAAATGGGACCTGACTTCCCACATCACCCAGCAGAACATGTACTGTATGAATGCTGTGACAGAATTACGCTGCAGCCATTGAAAGAAGGAGCCCTGGGGCAATAGCCCACTTGTCCTGCCTAGTCCTGCCCTGGGAAGTTCCCAGGTATTATTATACTGGTGTAATTCTTCAGAATATGTGGATTGGTAACACAACAAGTACAATACGTAGGCCGTACGTGGGCATTCAAAGAAAATAAGTGCAGCAATTATGATGAGGAATATAAAAAAAATCAGTGGCCATTAGACAAATGCAGATGTTCTCTGACAAAACCAGATCCGTGCTAGATCAAAGCTGGCCAAACTGGGTGCACAGGAGTTAATGTCAGAAGTGTGTACACATTTATAGACCGTGAAACATCATCTCAGCTTTGGAAAATAGCAAGGGAATGTGATGCCTCAAACTGTGAGGTAGATAACTGCATGTAATACAGAGAGACCGGCAATTTCATAAGGATTATGAGGCCACCAGCAACCTGTTACTACCAGAAAGGCCAGTAATACATTCAATTGACTGGGTCTACGGCAATTCCAGGCTACATAAGCAGTAATATCATGAAGAACAATTTGAAGGAAAATATCACTTGATAGATCTTCAGCATTACCGAGAAATCATATCAAATCCTACACAAAAGTATAGGAATGCAAGCCTGATCCGATTAGCGGATACAGATATTACATTTAACCATTACTGTTCTGTAGTCAGAACATAAATGTAAGATAATAAATATCTATCGGCATTATTATTTTCATTATTTTATATAGAATTCTCTGTCAGAACCCAATGTATGCTTGCTGCAGAGATGTAATACTTAAGTTGGGGCAGATCAGGGGTTCAGGAATGCCAGGTGTGGAGCTATCTTTACACCCCATTGGCATACATGGCAATGTCACAGGTATGCAGGCCTAAACGCCTCCCTTTGCGTCTCCATTTGAGGCATTAACCAACATTGGAACGGGAAATGGATAGGAAGTGGATGGAACTCTTTGAGCAAGGAGCTGAGCCAGACTATAACCAATGGGCAGGTTGTGAGGGGGTAATACCACACCTTAGCATCATGATAATGGTTGCTGCACCCTCCCGTAGCCAGATGCATTGGAAGATGGTATGAGGAACCCCCCCCCCCCCAGAAAATAGGGGAATGGACAGATGGGTAGGTTCAACAAAGAGAATATAATATGGCGGACTAATGGTAATTAAAATGCAAAATTTTGTGTTTAGAGAAGGTAAAGGATGGACAGCCATCTTGGAGTTCAAACAATGAAAATAATATAATCAGTTGTTTGTACTTAATACATTTGAAATGACAAACACAAACATCCTTGTGAAAAAATGCACAAACAAAACTCCAAAACTGTTATTAACTTCATGATTTGACCTAACCCTTTATTATGTAGCGTTTGATGGATGGCCATCTGACCCCCGGAACGATTGAGCGCAGTATAGCCTTTCTCACCTCCGAGGTCATGTATAATTTTGTGAACTTTAGTAGAAGCCCTATATGATTTGTGACATACTCTCAAGCTAGCCACGAATGTAATTGCTGTTTGTAATCCAGTTGACAGAAATATATATTTTTTTTATCATTTTAATGAGGCAAAATATCAATTCTTTGGCTTCAAAAATCATTTTATTTTCATTTTGACCCCATTACTTTAGTGATCTGCAGGTCTGCTAGCACTTGAAATGTAATCATAACAGACAGCCAAAGTTTGCATTGCTGGCACTGGTGACACAATGGTCAGAGAGAAGGTGATGGGGGCAGCTGCTAAACCCAAATCTCAATACTTTAGTCAAAGAAATAACTCACTCAAAGAAAAATAGGACCTGTCAGATGTTCCAAACTCATAACTGGATATACCTTGAGCAGTAGAGCCAATATTAAAATAACTTGCTTGATACAACAGTACAGTGAAGAAGATCATCAAAGTTTCATTGTAATCCTTTTTGACAGTACTGAAACTAATCATTTTACCTCTTCTTCCACTGTTTAATAAAACAGTGTTATTGCACCGCATTAAAAGTTGAGTGAAAATATAAATTATATATGGTTACTCTTTCAACTGTTGAAAATCCACAAACTTACTGAATTTAACAGGAAATAAAGATATATTGAAATGCCCTTTTTGGGTATCGGACTGAATGCTTTTTTACATCTGTGCCCAAGCCCAGTAGAATGCCTGTTTTATCAATAAAGATAAAGATTAATATATGTTAAGACAGAAAGATAATACAAAATATTTTAAGTGGTCCACAAATTAGAGGGCAACTGTTTTAATCAAATAAACTCTACTCAGGAACAGTATTTAATAAGCAACTAAAAACACTGTGTGCAGTTTTTTGTCACAAATATTTTTTGTCGTTGACCAAACACTAGAGGTTTTGCCCTAAAATAAATTGGGAAAAATGTCTGATGCAGTCCATGTGGCATATAAATTATATACATACACTACAGTTTTACTCTACAGCTTCTCCAATCCACCCCGTGCTAGTGTACATTCTGTATCAGTCTTCCACACATTTATATATCTAATGATTGTCCCTCCCCTTGTAAATGCTGATTGGCCAGAGTGAAAAAAGGAAGGAAAAACTCCCACAGGTTGTTGGACCCATCAATCCCAGCGTTAACCATCAATGAGACCACTGCCATTTTTTTTTGGCTACTTCCACCTATCAGTCATTCATATGTACCCCCTTCACACAGTCCCTCTACTTTCCCTCAGCAATGAATAGAACAATCCTAATAAAATGTTGGCACTTTTGCAATTGGTTTTCAGCAGCTTTCTCAGGGATCGTTAACAGAGATTCATATGAATGCATGAAAAATCAAGTTCATACGAATGCATAAGTCTAGTATAAACAGCCATGCAAAGAACAGTATCTTCTTTTAGAGATGTGTATGAGCCTATTGGAAGTGTACCTTCTGATGACTTTCAAAATAAATTAGAATATATGTATTGCCAGGGGTCTGCTTCGAGTGATTGCTCAGAATATAATAAAGATACTATAATTGTCTATGCTGCGCTACACAACCCTTACCTCCTGTGCTCGTTGACATTGCCGAGTATTTGTCAAAACACCATTCTTCACAAGTGACGTTAACTCATCCCTATCCCATCACATACATACCTGTGTTATTACTGTCCTTAATTTTGGTCATTGTCCTCCCAGAATAACCTTAAATGCTAATACATGAGTAAAAACAACATGTGCATATAGCCAAAAATCCAACAAAGTAGCCGCCCTCCCTCCAATAACAAAACTATCAAGTCATAACGACATTTAAGTGCTGTTCATATGATGCTTGTGTAACAGTAAAGGTTCTTTTAATCTCCATCAATTGCACAAAAAAAGGCAAACCTAACAATTTTCTATAGTTTACTGTGCAGACTTCAGTTATACTCGGTTGAAATGGTTGCAAACTTTCCAAACATATTATCTTTTTAATCTTCATCATTGCATTTGACCTACTTAGCTATATTAAGAAGCTCTTAATCACAATAATATAGTTTACCGAAACAGTAGAAAAGCAATTACAGAAATCTTTAAATGAACTCTTTATACTCTAGAAACTGGCTCACACATCTTCTTTTAAGATATCAATGTAACACGGATCAAACATAATTTCATGCTAATTTAATTTGAATTCAGTTATTGACTTTAGTCTGCATTTACCAAGCTTTTCAAGAATATAATTGAAAATAATTTTGACTACTTTTTTCTCCTTCTTCTGCAAACCGCCTGCCAAGAAATTCTCCTCTTGATGCAGCTTCATAAAAGGTCTATTACCACAGGTGCCAAATGTCAGCACTGCTGGCTGTAAGGTAACGTGACAACATAATACCAACTATATCCCACTCATATTTTCTTGGACTACATAACCGTATTTTAATAGCATGTTAGTGGGTTTTTTTTGGTCCAAGACACTGATCTTTCATTTCTATGTCAGACATAATAGACATAATATGTGACAAGACAAGTCAAACCTAAATCAAATAAAGGGTAACTCAGCCTTATACTTCAAGGAGGAACATCTTATTGTAATGTTCTCCTGTACAAAAGTAGCTTTATGATAAAAAGTAGCAAAGGTAGCAAACCCAACATAACAAATGATTTTTAATTTGGAATTCTCTCACAGACTAAAATGTATCAGATGTCTTTATTGGTCCCCACTGTCACGACTGCTGTGACCCAGGAGCACTCACCACAGGAGTTACACTGATACACTCAACAAGGAGTTGACCCCCCAGACAAGAGCAACTTTGATGATCCCAATAGTGTGAAAGCTCGGGTATGCCGGGTATTCCAGTTTATTTAGTTAAAATTTTTAATTCATTTAATTAAAAATGATTACATAAAAGTTTGCAGTCCCGCATAACCATCAATATTCTTAAAAGTCCAATCACATCCTAAATTCACAACGCGTTTCACCTTTGTGTGGTTTCATCACATTATAGTGTCTCAAGACCTGATGGCACATCTACGATTTGCCTTGCTATGTTTCAATCAAGCACTAGATTTAATTAAACAAGTGAAAACAGGAAAATGTTAGGTTTTGCTGCCTGGAGGTGACAAAAACAGGAAACCTTTTAGAGGACAACATTCTTAGAGGAAGCATTACAATGATGGAATAACATAAATGTAAAAAGAGGCTCTTAAAATCTTCATAGGAGACGCTAGCCAACACCATAGCAGAAGACCTCTAGTTTTAAACGAGATAATTAAAGAAATGAAAAAAGTTAAAGTTGAAAATGAAACTCAATTAATTTACATGTAAAAAAATAGCAATTAGGTCAGAAAGCACCCTTATATGTTTTGGTGATATGAAACGAATGTTCACAGATTACATTGTTTCAAAAGAGGAGGTGGGATAATGTAACAAATTGAAAATTATGTTTTCGAGGTATAAGATGTATTTATCGGGCCTGTTATGTAATATAGCTGTTGGCTTTCTGTCACTGGGTGGGATGGGAGTATCGGGAGATGTGGCTTGAGGCAGGAGTTGGTAGGGATGGATTTGTGAGTGTGCACAGTCAGGGCATGGCCGCCTTCCTATATTACCTCCATAGCTACTTGGCGTCATTTAGCCACAGAGCGTCGCAAAGTGTTCCTGTAGGACCTACCATGGAGGTCTATGCTACAGCAGCGCAGATCTCCATTCATTTTACAGGTCCCTGGATCAGTGAGGGATATCAGTGGATCTCCTTAACAAGCCCATTATCCCCACTGCCCACAAAAGCAGGACAGTAGAGGCAGCTATTCAGGGACAGGAGGATAATGCCCAGAAAATTATGAATGCCCTTAGAAGGCCAGGACATTTGGGTGGTATTTCATGGTGGCCTTCATGGCTATATGGACAGTAAGGTAAATGGTTGTAGGAAACAAAGATAGAGCTGGGTTCTGCACAGAACATGTAATCATGAATCAGAAGCGGGTGGAGATAACGCCTTTCCCATGAAAACCCAAGCTCTTTATAATATCAAGTACCTTATAAATGTTTTTTTTAAACTGATTGTATAGAACCTACAAAAGAGTTAAATATTTTTGTGATAACAACATAAGAAGTAACAGATTTGTTTGCAAGACAAAACCATTCTTTCTATTAAAAATATATTTTCTGTATTCTCTGTGAGGCACATCAAATAAATGAAATGAGGCTCTATCTACAATGTGTTGTCATGCCGTTCATAAAATATTTTTTGAACCTTTTTTTTTTCATAAAAATGAATAATGGGAAAATTGTATTAAACTTACTGAGTTATGAATAATATATGGCCCTAATCACAAGAGGCACGCGCAGTTATGTAAGATTGATTGTCACGCAAGTTAAACAGAAAAAAATACAATCTGCTTTTATAATGTTTTCCTGTTGTGATTTGAAATGGAGTTCTCAGTATAGTGTTGCATGATTAACCCCTCCAATGCCTTTTACAAGACAAACAGCAAGGTTGCAATAATAATACTAATGGCACTCAATAGGCCAGTATTCTCATATTACTATTGTCATGCAGAAATTAGAGATTTCCAAGTTAATTTAATTAAAATTTCACAACCAGATAGAAGAGCATTATCTTGTAGTATTGCGTTAACCAACTGACAAAAATGGCGTGTAAGCTGAAAAGCAAAGAATCGTGTCAGGAGAAGAGAGTCTGGACCCAACAATGATGACGTGGCCAAGGATGGAAATAAATGGCTATTACTCCCATCCCACCCAACAAATTCATTTAGACCACCACATCAGGTTTATCCCTGTACTACATTCTACAGAGGTGCCATTCACAAATCCACAATTTGGTAGAGATGGTATCCTTAATAAGTAGCAGGATAGCTAAAGTTTGCTATATACACAATACATTCAAAGAGGTAATTCCACCCAGAATGCAGAAATAAATGACCTCTGACTCCCCAACCAAGGTCTGTAAAGAGCCTCCAACCGTATAACAGATGGCACCCTAGTAGTCTCACAATGCTTGGGCTCCGAGTACAGAAGATCTTATGTGATAAGATTACAATAAGTTTGAAGAAGATGTGTAGGCATCAAAGCCAGTCTGACATGTTTCGATATCCCAGCTTGAGCACAGACATCTCAACTACAAAAATCATAAAATCATGGCCTGTTTGTGGCCTTAAATGCCTAGATGCTAACAATGGCTTTACAGTAGGTGAAGAATTGCGGTGGGGGTGAAAAAGTAACATTTCCACTGAAGCCAACCAGATGAATGAGTTAAAATAGGGAAATGCATGCTCTTCTTGCTTCTTGAGGGCAGTTGTGGGTGGAAAAAAATGGCGGCCAGTAGCCGTTAAATGGCGCTGTTAACACTCACACAGTGTTACACCACACATTGAAGCACCCGATCTGCAGAACAAGCTGTAACATAGGGAAAAGACCCAGCGTCACCCAGCATCGGCCCAATTTCCTAGATGCCCAATCCAGGCCTGGCCATTTTGATTTAACCATTGCAGCAACATGCCTTGAATACAGCAGCTTACTTTTTATGCAAAAAAGTGGCCTCGGATAAATGCTGCACTAAAGACAGAGTTTTGATGAATGAGCAAATGAGTTCAAACGCATGACTCTTCAGGATTTATTAACCATCTTCGTTACCCTATACAATGTATTAGCACAGAATTGAACAGATAAGGCTCTGCCATTTGGTTTGTGATAGGATTTTTAGTACGTAACTACAGAATATTTAGTAAATGCATTAATAATCTTGGTTTTAGAAGCAAAAAACACATATAATTCTAAAAGCTAATATCTGCCTATAGAAAAAAGCAATTATAGGTTGAATCATATCCAAATATAGATTTTTCCAACAAAATGACTGTAGATGTATCTAGGATTATTTTTTTTAACGACTTTCATTATCTAAATAATTAATGACTTTCATTATGTAAATAATACACAGCCCTATCATTCACAGTAACATAAATTCATTTACCCAGATCTTTAGCATAAAATTTACAAACTAACCAGATTCTACGAAAGGTATTAGTTTACGTTAAAGTAACCTTTCCAAATCTCCCACGTCACTTTACTTGTTCATTAGTTTAGATCAGCATAATTGAGAAGCTTTTGTTAAATCGGCAATTGGCCCAATATGCTGAAACAGACAAATTTGGTGTGTATACACAAGACATGACTATTTCTGACTCTTATGATTTATGAAATAAATGACATATAGGATATCATTGTATACTGTATATTTCAAGTATTTTTACAATCAGATTTTCAGGCTGATTACACAGTCTGCTGTTATCTGTTTTATGCTTTTTATCCAGGGTTACTATCGATATCTGCTACATTATTTTACTTTATACAAAATATTCTAGACCCCACGTAGAACTGTCCTCCGAGACATCACAAATATATATAGCTGGGAACTTATTGAGTCTCTTGGGCTCCAGGTCTTCAATCGCTGTGTCATGAATAATAGGAGGTTACAACTTTGGGGCTATTTTTGTGCCAACGGGTCCTTAAGGATCTTAAAATGAGATATAAATGATGAGCGTGTTACTCCTATGTTTGTGATTGGTCATACCCCTTGCTAACATGTATTAGCTATGTTTCCTTACCGTTAAATCAGGTTTGGGTCATGCATGGCGAATAAAGTATATCTGTGACAACACAGACTCCCTATCGACTCAAAACCATAACTTGTCACCAGCGATAGCAAGCCACACATTGTCTATTTGATCCCATTATATTTCACCCTGCATTTTGGGCCATATTTGCTCTATTGGCTTGGATGTAAAGTATTTTTTAATTTCAGTGAAATTATTTTCACTACAAACTGTTCTCCTCCCTCTGTCTTGTCAAGCTTCCCACACGGTGTAGTAGTCCTTATTTCCTAATAATTATTCTTATTATGTTCTCTGAAGAAAAAGTAGGGTATATATTGATTTGAATCTAATTGAAAGCGGATCTATGGGAGTTATTTCAATCTACAGAGTACCCTCCTTGCCGTTTAATTTTTCTTCCGTAATCAAGCTGAAGCATCGTAGTATGGAACTTATCAGAGTCGGAACAGGCCGTTGTCATCTTGATGAAACATAAGCCTAAGAAGGCAGAGGACGTTATGAATTGATATGAGTCAGTAACATTTTGTCACTTGGTTATGCTGAATAACACATATTATACATGAAACTTAAAGCAGAGCACCAGTTGTTCAGTGAGTATTCACTAAACATCAGAAGCCCAAAACGGACTTCCTATATGACTTGGAATGATCTCAAGACTACTTTTAAACAGGTCTTTAGAACAGAATTGGAGAAACAATATTTGGGGAATACCCTAAAAGGAAAAGAAAGGAATTTTAATGTCATTTAATCTATTCTGAGTCCAGTCTTTACTGAACAAACTCCTAGCTGCTTAGAGGAGGATACATGTAGTAGGCGTGTGTATTTGGATTTGTATGAATTTTAATTTTAACAAAACAATTGAGGTCCCAACTAAATAACCAAAAACAAAGCAGAGATCTCCAAACTTTTATTTGCATTTCGTTGCTCTCAAGCTCTTCATCACTTTCTCACTCCCTCCCTCTAACATTCAATCACATTCTCTCAATGTCTTCCTACCTTCTCCCCTGACTACTTCCGTGTCCTTGTCTCTTCTCTGTTCTGTCTTCATTGTTTGTCTACTTCTCAGTATCAGCTCCATTATCCAGGTACCACCGCAAAAGGGCACGGGCTCCATGCACACCTTCTACCCCAATTAGAGGAACGGGGGTCCTGCCCCTCTCTTTCTTAGAGAATTGATCTGCGATATTCTGGCTTCGTGGAGTACTTCTCCAATTGGGGGAGAGGGTGTGGGCGAAGAGGGTTGTGGAAGTACCTGGATAACGGGGCTGATACCCCACGATGCGTGAGCGAGGGTGATAACTGATTTAATTTCCGAATAGAAAAAGCCCTCTGAATTTCACCCCTACTAAAAGCACAGGAAACAAAATTAATTGTCTGAAAATGAATGGACCAAAAACAAATTTAAAAAAATTGTCTGTATAAAATAATAATGTTTGATCCATTTGCACAAATCTCATATGTAATGATGATGTGTGGGAAGTTGTTAATGGCTAATGGGCCATTGGTAATGATAACCACCCATTTCTCTGTCAGTTGCTATATCCATTATGTGATTACTCTAAAAGTCCTTTCTTACTTCAGCTATGACAACACGGATCTCTGTCTAACAAATCAGTACATGTGATCCCTCAAGGGTACTTGGGCGCCACTGCTTAATCCTCCTTTTTTTATATCTTGGCTGTCATATATGATATGTAGTATATAATTGGTAGACAACACATAGCATTTACCATGGTGATCAAACTATTACAAGCTGTGTTTCCCCATGTATTTCAAATAATACCTTTCCTCATCCGTTAATCTTATGCTTTCACATCTCTCGTGTGACAAACTGTTCATGCGGAAGTAAGCTCACATAAGATGCTGTTTTTATGGAAGAATGAGCTGTATTTGGTTAATGTGTTTGATTCGGTGAGTGAAAGCACTGTTCCTTAAATATCAAGTGATCACTGCACGCTACAATTACTTGTCTATGTTTAGAAAGAGATACTGCAGAGTGATGAGCATTTAGGAAAAATCAAAGTAACCTAAAAGAAATCCTCTGCTAACCGTTACACTTTAAAGAGCGAATTTACAAAATTTCATTCCTGTGCTGTTGATTAACTGAAAAGTGATATTTCAGGGCTAAATACCATAAATAATCTATAGTTAATTAGATCTGCACTCCGATTTCAGGAAATCCTATTATCAACTCTTATGCCACTTTGTGACTTGATTGAATATTTGGCACAAGTAATTGTTTAATAAACACACCACTAGAGGAAAGGGACTATTAGTCAATTAGTTTCTCGTTAATTGTCTAATTCTCTAATGTACTTGGAAGCCTTAAAAGGTAAGGTAATTTCGTAAGTATTTGGGAAAATGTTTAAAAGAAAGAAAGGATTCACCATGGACCCAACTTAATG
The DNA here is from genome assembly GCA_009364415.1 of Spea multiplicata. NCBI lineage: Eukaryota > Metazoa > Chordata > Amphibia > Anura > Pelobatidae > Spea > Spea multiplicata. The sequence goes on from VKOC01006522.1 coordinate 25,161, forward strand.
ACCCGTCTAAACCTTAACTGGTCTTAATGGTGGTTGAAAATGCGTGGTTTGCAATTCAACTCACTGCCTAAACCGAAAATTGTCTTCATGAAGTTCTAGACTGTGACCACTAAAAAAAGCCAAATTGAAATCAGTAGCAAGCAACGTCTACTAGGAAATTCCATGGGGTACTCAGAGTATTAGAATGCATACATTTTTAAACCTATATTGCAGATCACATTCTCTAGAATACTCAAGAAGCATTTAATGAAATGTAATACGTTGTAGAAAGCTAAAGTAACTATTCTGGACAGACAATGTAAACTTTAATGAAAAATACATTTTTTCTTCTTTCAAGAAAAAAACATTGAGAAAATTTACTATACAATAGTCTTCAATTTCTTATGTTTTTATGGTTTACTAATAGCATTATGGTGGTCAGTATTTTTTTTGTAAAAGCTAGCATCTTAGTTTCTGCCAGTGATTTTTGCCTATGATAAAACAACAAATATATCTGAAAATTAAAGAAATCAACATTATTACTATTATGAGCTTTTTCCTTCATAACAGACATAGAAAAAGAGACTCTTGGCATTGGTGGGGCTAAGGAGTTTCTATGGAATTTTTTTCGGTTCCTTCCCTCAAAATGATATCTTCTGCCACATTCTCCTCCAATATCTCCAAATGGCGCAAAAGGGTCCTCATGCATTGTGATCTCTACAAAGTAGTAAAGGATCCGTGTTTCGGCTTGTGCACACATACTTAGCCTTAACCCATTTGCAACGTTGGGATGTACTATTACATTCTAAGTTAAAGGGACCAAATGACCCTTAGGACATATTATTACATCCAGTGTATTTTCCACCAGTGGGGACTTTACCATGCTGGTATATGCATGTACATACCTGGGAACTTCTCGGCTCCGGCTACCCAGAGCCTTCCCTTGCAGGACACGGCCAGGACTGCACACTCACGTTAGCGGGTGGTCCCGGATCGTCGGAGGAGTTCCGGCTGAGATTTCAACACCCCGCTTCCGCGACCTGGAGGATTCGGGTCTTGACCAGGAGAACTGGAAGAGCAGCGCTCACCCCAGGCAATCTCCGGGTCAAACATGGAGAGTTCCCAGGTATGTGCATGTCTGTCTGTATGCTGGCAGATTATGTATAACATGTATAATATGTTATACTTGGCTATAATCTTATGGTGGCTTCAACGCTTACACCACTGAAAACTGTAAAACATTCTAACACATTTAACATCCCTTCTAAGCTTAAGTATATGATAAAGGACCATATGAAATTATTAGTATAGGCAATAGTCAAAGATATGTAATTATTGGGCATAAATAAATGATAATTAAGATATATTAATATGTTTCAATGGTAGGTTTCAAGGTTTCCTTGACCTTAATTATGGAATGAAGGATTTGCTGAACAGGCAGTCTATAGATAGGATGGTAACTTGTTAATGCATGGTAGTTGTAACTGTAAAAGGACATTACAGTAGGCTTACAGTGGCCACCTAAAATAGGGTTTAGACGTAGAGACCTTAGTGAGCTGTTTACCCAATTAGGTGAAGACCAATAGACTGACATCACTATCCAAGGCACATATAAGCTAGGCCTGTGTAAGACATGGAGAGGCATGGGAAGAGAGGTCGAGTGAAGATGTACTTGCCATCCACGGACACTTCACGTCCCAACACTCCCTCCCTCCATCCTCAGGAATGCGTAGGACAGATGTCATGAACTAAATTCCTCTCCAAGGATTTGTAAGACTTGTTTTGTATTTTTGTTATCTTCTTTTTATGTTCTTCTTCTATTTTTGTTCGTATTAAATGTTTTACCTTTGTTTGCATCTAAGTGACTCTGCCTATTTTTGACGCACATACATATTTATGTGTTGATCCAATTATCGAAGTTTGTGTTTGGCCCTACCTATATTTTCTTACA
>VKOC01006523.1:0-24085 GCA_009364415.1 Spea multiplicata
TCTCTCTGCAGATGAAATATCACTTTTATTTAAATTTAATAAACCCGACCCTTGTATTTTCAGAAACAGGACCAGCTTGCTGTACATGTTACATATATTTAAACATTGTTTTCTATTTTTTTAGGTATGTGACACATACCCAACAGAGCTCTATGTACCCAAATCTGCTAATGTGCCAACAATTGTAGGCAGCTCAAAATTCCGAAGCCGAGGACGCTTTCCTGCGCTTTCATATTACTGCCACGATAACAATGTATGTACATTTTGACAGCGAGCCAGTATTTAAGGAAAAAAATATTTTTATTTGGTCCTTTTCTCACTCGATGTATGTGTGCTTTTTATGTGCTTTCTCTTCACTTAGAAAAGTGCTGGTGATGCAGAGTTTTTGAGCTGTTGATTTTAACCTTGGATTTAAGGGGAAGGGAGGGAAAAATCAATATAAATAATATAATATTAGTAAGAAGACTGGAAGCAGCATTGTCAAACCTAATCTGGGGTCTACTGATATTCGTGCTTTCCATCTACTTGTACCATAAAGGTTATTTAAAGGTGCTGTTCCACCTACTCAGCACCTACACATTTAACTTAATGCAGCATTAGAAACATCCTTTCCCTGTGCTGCTGAATGATCAAATCATTCTTAATCTTAATTATTTCAAGTGTAAACCTCTTGATAGTTTTTACCCCCCCCCCGAACACTTAACTGTAATATCGAACAAAAGCAGGCCACAGGTTGTTGCCATCTCATTAGCATGCACATGGAGCTTATTTACTAAACCAGGAGTTACATTTGCATATAACACGTGCTGTTGTCTTTAACGAGAAATGAATTAAATATGTTTTTCCCCCCTAGCTTTACTGCTCCCTGGTAGAGTCCATTAAAATGCTAGTGCCTGCGCAAACGTTAGTTCAGAAAACGAGAGTCAATCAGTATCTCAAAAATAATACAATAATCAGTACGTTGTGTCTGTATATCTATGTTTTAAAAATCTATATCGTATACTTCTTAGAGGTGCCTTTCAATGTTTACCTTTCTCTTGAGGAGGGCATATATTCTATTTATGATCAGGCAACAGGCTACCTTACCTTCGCTGGCTGCTCATTGTCAGCGTTTGCAAAGAGGTTTATAATTGAGTTAGATGAAGATAAGATCGGCGTAATTGGCTTCAACAGGAAATAACAGCGTAATATAAATGTTAGTAGATGTTCCAGACTACTCCATACAATGTAACACTGCATCTAAATGCGCTCGGAAGACATTTCGTCTGCACTCTAAAATACTGGTCTTTAAACCACTGGAATATTCTGTCGAGATGCTCGTCTGCTGATAACTACGTTGATAGACCACCATGGCGTGCATCGCTAAATTTTAATTTGCATTTTGTATAAAGTCTTGAGAATACTATATGCATGATATGTCTTTTTTCTGCCTATGTAACTATTTCATGTATATGTGTAATGTCAGCTTAGTTTTCCTCCTTTTAGGCCTCAATTTGTCGGAGCAGTCAGCCCTTGTCTGGTTTTAGTGCTCGGTGTCTTGAAGATGAGCAGATGCTGCAGGCTATAAGAAAAGCAAACCCTGGAAGCAGCTTCCTCTACGTGGTTGACACTCGGCCAAAAGTAAGCGCGATTCTGCATTACCAAGTACGAACGCTTATTAATGGCAACTTTACATGAACCTGACAGAAACATCTAAAGGTGAACAAGATATACGTCCTGATCTTCAGTTTTCCTTGTGCCCCTTGTGATCTGTGGTGGCCAACGATTTAAATTCTTGTTAGAAAAATGTGTGGTACGTAGTTACCATGGGAAAATTAAGCTGCACATGTGCTACAGACTACAGTGCATATTTCTTTTCATTAAGTCATTGCTATTTCCTGATATTAACGCTTAACAACAAGTAATCAATAATAGTTACTAATGGGTGAAGTAGTGTTAGCTCTTCATCGTAGCCAATTGATGAAACAAATGATAGACTGCCCCCTGCTGGACAGAACGAGTCTTAGTTTTATAATGTTGGTGTTTTTATTTTGCTTCTGGAATATTTATCTGAGCGTCTCAGAAACCAGTTCACCAGTTGGGACTCACAACGTCTCTCGCGCTTACAGAGAAGGACCTGTATTTATTTGTTCTATAGGGGCAAAAACCCTAATGAGAAATGTTACAAAGATGTAAATAGTATTTACAACAGTGGTGTGCAGAAGGGCTTCTTTAAACGTACAATGCGCGTTTTGGAAGTGGACATTATATAAATGTATTGTTCTTTTTTTTGTTTCTGTTTATTTCCAGCTGAACGCAATGGCAAACAGAGCAGCAGGGAAAGGTTATGAGAATGAAGATAATTATTCAGATATCAAATTCCAGTTCATTGGAATCGAGAACATCCATGTAATGAGGAACAGCCTTCAGAAGATGCAGGAAGGTAATGTGCATTAATGATCCTTGTCTTAGAGTCTTTCTCTAAGACTAGATCAGTATCAGAACTGTTCTAGTGTTTGCATTATATTATGATTCTGGCAACCGTATTGAATGAAATGACCTCCTGACCGCCTTTGCTTGGCCAAGGGAAGTGGGAAAATTAATGATGGATTGTGCTATATATAATTACTTCCCGATTTAGACACCTGAAATGTTGGGGGGGGGTGTCTAATACTCTGAGAAAATAATGAGTCCCTGAAGTTGTATATTTAATAATCCAGTTGAACTGCACACAATATAATGCCAACAAGGGTTTTTGTGCATAGAGCCCAAATCATTTTTTGAACATTTACATTTTAACGGTGGCAGTCCCTCGCAGAACAGGTCTCCTTGAAACACTTGTTTTTGTTGGATGTGCCTCTGACGGCTTTGCTTAGGATCAGTGTGTTTTGCCGGCTGGTTCCAGTACTGTTGGCTGGTCCAGGATTCCCATAACTTTTTTCAGCACAAGAAGACATCCGATAACACCAGGTAACAGGATCCTACAAGAAAGAGGAACGTACAAGTGTGTAACTGAAGCTAAATTTAGAGTATCTACGTCAATAGGTTTGTAGGGTAAATAGCTCCGACATGCTCACTTTCCTTTTTAAAGATAAATACTCTGATTTGAATATAAACAAAGCAGAATTTAAACGGAAGAGTTTCTTCTGTTTTGAGACCTTACATGAACCCCACCTGTGACCATACATTGTCCAGAGATCTGACCGCCCCTCTGCTGTAAGTACTTGGTCAATATTCTGTATTGGAAGGAAAATATTGGCACTGATTGGAAGGAAGCTGTAAACATCCCAAGCAAGTTGGTGGTTAATTCTGTTTAGAACATGGAACACATTCTTTTAGTAGCCCGTTACTATCTATATCTAGCTATACTACTTGAAAACAAGCTTAACTGACATTAAAGTGTCTGGTTTACGAGCTGTTGAGGGGTCTGTTATGAGTAGAAACCTAATCTCTAGCTTGACCTCTGTAGAAAACCAAGGAAGACCAGTTGAGCACTTTTAACCACCGAGGTTAGCGAAAGGAAATGCAAAAGTTGTGCACATACCTGGGAACTCTCCGAGTTTGACCCGGAGATTGCCGGATGAGCGCTACTCCTCCGGGTCAAAACCCGAATCCTCCGGGTCGCGGGAGCGGGGTCCTGACACGCCCCGCTCCCCTCCCATTTTTTCCTTTTACGTGGGGGTGTTCCCCCGAAGTCAACGGGACCGCCACCAAGGGCAGTGTGCAGTCCTGGCCGCATCCTGCAAGGGAAGGCTCCGGGTAGCCAGAGCCAAGAAGTTCCCAGATATGGTTGTGTAGTATAAATACACATTTAGCGGGAAACACTCACACTTAAAGGGGGTGACCCCGCTCCCACGACCCGGAGGATTCTGGTCTTGACCCAGAGAACTGGAGAAGTGGTGCTTCACCCAGCAATCTCCGCTTCAAACTCGGAGAGTTCCCAGGTATGCCCATAGTTGTGTAAATAAAATGGGCAAATAACATCACAAACTATTTAGACATATTTTATATTATGCATATTATTGTTATATTGTTGTTCCCACAACAAGCCTTGTGATATATTATTTCTTCAAAAACAGTTGAGTCAGTATTGGTGTTAGCCACTTGTATCGTTTTAGCAATGCCTGGGGGGAAAAAAAGGTCCAATTCTGTGACATCCTGAAACAATTAAATTTCCATAAGCTTTGTACTGAAACAAAACTGTGGCCATTGATGTTATGTTATTTTCCGGAAATATACCAAATTTACCCCAAAAGGGGAAAAAAATCCTCCCTGTCTCCAAAAAAGTAATCTGATTTCTCGCCTGGTCAACAACCTGTACATGACCCTGCATTTTCTTCTTTGCGGAAAAAATCCTCCAGCCTATATTTACAGGAATCCATTGAATATGATAGAACCGCCTGTGTAGGTAGTGAATTCTACATCTTTATTGTTCTTACTGTAGAGACCCTTTCCCCCCTCTTTAGTTTGTCACAAATGTCCAAGTTGCTCTTAACAAGTGTAATTCTATCCATGAGAAAGACTCTTTTCTAACAGTCTGTGCTGATATATGAAGGCCCTGAAAACCAGTTGGGGGGCCACGAAGGCTATGTTGGGGACAACCTTTGCATAATTTTTTTTTTTGGCCGATGTTCCCACAGCTTGCCCTACTCTGACTAGGATGTCAAGGAAATGCTTATGTTTGGTTATAGTTGTCGTGGGAAGAGGTCATCACTCCTTTCAGCTCTTTGTTTCTCTGAAGTCTTCTTATCTCTTTCTCTCGTCATAGCTGGATATTTCCCTTACCGGGAATATTTGTGGACATGTTATATCTAGCGGTTCGCAGTACGCATTGTGATTTACTTTTATCATGGTAAATATCCCCGTATGTGTCGGGTTAATATTGAATCCCAAGTATCCGCTTGAATTTTCTCAACATTATATAGATTCATCTTTGTTGACCCTTTGTGATGTACTATTTCTGGCTTCAAGCTTCCTGACTAACCGCAGGCTAACCTGTGATTGAATGGGGGTTACTACATCAAAGGTGTTTATATACAGCTAGAAGGATGTATAAGAATGACATCTTTTTCTTCAACATACTGTTTTGGGCGAACCTGCCCTTGTCTGTAAAATAGTTAAGACAGTTAGCAATTAATATTTAACATGCCACCTGGTCGTAGCTAACCACGATCTGGGCTTATGTTCTGGACTAGGGTGGCTGGAGAATGGTTGGCAGCGGGTTTTTGCTGCTGGGTTTTTTTTCTTCTTTTTTTTTTTCTCTATCCATAGATTTTTATTGCTCTGTTTGATTTTCGGTGTATTGTTGTTTTCGATTTACTGACCTAAAAAATAGAAATAGAAATTTCTACAAATAGAAATGATCTGTTTATATGATATATGATAAACTTACTACTGAACAACATATTTAATTGCTATGCAGAGCAAAGTTTATATTCTACTTGTTTTGTATTGAATCTTGTCACTTTTTCTATCTATGCCCTACTTAATGTGAATTATTCTGTTTTCTTTTTGTGTTAATCTTTAAAAATGCAAAAAAAAAGACGTTCAAGTAAACTGTGCATTAGCTATTAAATCAGACTTGTAGTGTATATAAATTGGAAAACCTTAATTTATGAGTCCAGTTTTACCCAGCCTGTCTTCTGTTATGTAGCACATTGTGATGCGTTATTGTCTCTTTTATCACAAAACCATATAAAATAAAACGAACCAAAATGTTTCCATTAATGTTTTATTATCTGAGGCACACAATGATGTTTTAAAGGAGCTGTTTCACATATCCCTAGATAAGTTCCGCATCATACAGAAAAGGAAAACAAAACATTTCATTTTTCTCTGTAATGCTCCCGGTCTCTAAAAAAAACTGTGTTTAAAAGTATCATATCTTGTGATCTGTGGTGGCCAACGATTTAAATTCTTGTTAGAAAAATGTGTGGTACGTAGTTACCATGGGAAAATTAAGCTGCACATGTGCTACAGACTACAGTGCATATTTCTTTTCATTAAGTCATTGCTATTTCCTGATATTAACGCTTAACAACAAGTAATCAATAATAGTTACTAATGGGTGAAGTAGTGTTAGCTCTTCATCGTAGCCAATTGATGAAACAAATGATAGACTGCCCCCTGCTGGACAGAACGAGTCTTAGTTTTATAATGTTGGTGTTTTTATTTTGCTTCTGGAATATTTATCTGAGCGTCTCAGAAACCAGTTCACCAGTTGGGACTCACAACGTCTCTCGCGCTTACAGAGAAGGACCTGTATTTATTTGTTCTATAGGGGCAAAAACCCTAATGAGAAATGTTACAAAGATGTAAATAGTATTTACAACAGTGGTGTGCAGAAGGGCTTCTTTAAACGTACAATGCGCGTTTTGGAAGTGGACATTATATAAATGTATTGTTCTTTTTTTGTTTCTGTTTATTTCCAGCTGAACGCAATGGCAAACAGAGCAGCAGGGAAAGGTTATGAGAATGAAGATAATTATTCAGATATCAAATTCCAGTTCATTGGAATCGAGAACATCCATGTAATGAGGAACAGCCTTCAGAAGATGCAGGAAGGTAATGTGCATTAATGATCCTTGTCTTAGAGTCTTTCTCTAAGACTAGATCAGTATCAGAACTGTTCTAGTGTTTGCATTATATTATGATTCTGGCAACCGTATTGAATGAAATGACCTCCTGACCGCCTTTGCTTGGCCAAGGGAAGTGGGAAAATTAATGATGGATTGTGCTATATATAATTACTTCCCGATTTAGACACCTGAAATGTTGGGGGGGGGTGTCTAATACTCTGAGAAAATAATGAGTCCCTGAAGTTGTATATTTAATAATCCAGTTGAACTGCACACAATATAATGCCAACAAGGGTTTTTGTGCATAGAGCCCAAATCATTTTTTGAACATTTACATTTTAACGGTGGCAGTCCCTCGCAGAACAGGTCTCCTTGAAACACTTGTTTTTGTTGGATGTGCCTCTGACGGCTTTGCTTAGGATCAGTGTGTTTTGCCGGCTGGTTCCAGTACTGTTGGCTGGTCCAGGATTCCCATAACTTTTTTCAGCACAAGAAGACATCCGATAACACCAGGTAACAGGATCCTACAAGAAAGAGGAACGTACAAGTGTGTAACTGAAGCTAAATTTAGAGTATCTACGTCAATAGGTTTGTAGGGTAAATAGCTCCGACATGCTCACTTTCCTTTTTAAAGATAAATACTCTGATTTGAATATAAACAAAGCAGAATTTAAACGGAAGAGTTTCTTCTGTTTTGAGACCTTACATGAACCCCACCTGTGACCATACATTGTCCAGAGATCTGACCGCCCCTCTGCTGTAAGTACTTGGTCAATATTCTGTATTGGAAGGAAAATATTGGCACTGATTGGAAGGAAGCTGTAAACATCCCAAGCAAGTTGGTGGTTAATTCTGTTTAGAACATGGAACACATTCTTTTAGTAGCCCGTTACTATCTATATCTAGCTATACTACTTGAAAACAAGCTTAACTGACATTAAAGTGTCTGGTTTACGAGCTGTTGAGGGGTCTGTTATGAGTAGAAACCTAATCTCTAGCTTGACCTCTGTAGAAAACCAAGGAAGACCAGTTGAGCACTTTTAACCACCGAGGTTAGCGAAAGGAAATGCAAAAGTTGTGCACATACCTGGGAACTCTCCGAGTTTGACCCGGAGATTGCCGGATGAGCGCTACTCCTCCGGGTCAAAACCCGAATCCTCCGGGTCGCGGGAGCGGGGTCCTGACACGCCCCGCTCCCCTCCCATTTTTTCCTTTTACGTGGGGGTGTTCCCCCGAAGTCAACGGGACCGCCACCAAGGGCAGTGTGCAGTCCTGGCCGCATCCTGCAAGGGAAGGCTCCGGGTAGCCAGAGCCAAGAAGTTCCCAGATATGGTTGTGTAGTATAAATACACATTTAGCGGGAAACACTCACACTTAAAGGGGGTGACCCCGCTCCCACGACCCGGAGGATTCTGGTCTTGACCCAGAGAACTGGAGAAGTGGTGCTTCACCCAGCAATCTCCGCTTCAAACTCGGAGAGTTCCCAGGTATGCCCATAGTTGTGTAAATAAAATGGGCAAATAACATCACAAACTATTTAGACATATTTTATATTATGCATATTATTGTTATATTGTTGTTCCCACAACAAGCCTTGTGATATATTATTTCTTCAAAAACAGTTGAGTCAGTATTGGTGTTAGCCACTTGTATCGTTTTAGCAATGCCTGGGGGGAAAAAAAGGTCCAATTCTGTGACATCCTGAAACAATTAAATTTCCATAAGCTTTGTACTGAAACAAAACTGTGGCCATTGATGTTATGTTATTTTCCGGAAATATACCAAATTTACCCCAAAAGGGGAAAAAAATCCTCCCTGTCTCCAAAAAAGTAATCTGATTTCTCGCCTGGTCAACAACCTGTACATGACCCTGCATTTTCTTCTTTGCGGAAAAAATCCTCCAGCCTATATTTACAGGAATCCATTGAATATGATAGAACCGCCTGTGTAGGTAGTGAATTCTACATCTTTATTGTTCTTACTGTAGAGACCCTTTCCCCCCTCTTTAGTTTGTCACAAATGTCCAAGTTGCTCTTAACAAGTGTAATTCTATCCATGAGAAAGACTCTTTTCTAACAGTCTGTGCTGATATATGAAGGCCCTGAAAACCAGTTGGGGGGCCACGAAGGCTATGTTGGGGACAACCTTTGCATAATTTTTTTTTTTGGCCGATGTTCCCACAGCTTGCCCTACTCTGACTAGGATGTCAAGGAAATGCTTATGTTTGGTTATAGTTGTCGTGGGAAGAGGTCATCACTCCTTTCAGCTCTTTGTTTCTCTGAAGTCTTCTTATCTCTTTCTCTCGTCATAGCTGGATATTTCCCTTACCGGGAATATTTGTGGACATGTTATATCTAGCGGTTCGCAGTACGCATTGTGATTTACTTTTATCATGGTAAATATCCCCGTATGTGTCGGGTTAATATTGAATCCCAAGTATCCGCTTGAATTTTCTCAACATTATATAGATTCATCTTTGTTGACCCTTTGTGATGTACTATTTCTGGCTTCAAGCTTCCTGACTAACCGCAGGCTAACCTGTGATTGAATGGGGGTTACTACATCAAAGGTGTTTATATACAGCTAGAAGGATGTATAAGAATGACATCTTTTTCTTCAACATACTGTTTTGGGCGAACCTGCCCTTGTCTGTAAAATAGTTAAGACAGTTAGCAATTAATATTTAACATGCCACCTGGTCGTAGCTAACCACGATCTGGGCTTATGTTCTGGACTAGGGTGGCTGGAGAATGGTTGGCAGCGGGTTTTTGCTGCTGGGTTTTTTTTCTTCTTTTTTTTTTTCTCTATCCATAGATTTTTATTGCTCTGTTTGATTTTCGGTGTATTGTTGTTTTCGATTTACTGACCTAAAAAATAGAAATAGAAATTTCTACAAATAGAAATGATCTGTTTATATGATATATGATAAACTTACTACTGAACAACATATTTAATTGCTATGCAGAGCAAAGTTTATATTCTACTTGTTTTGTATTGAATCTTGTCACTTTTTCTATCTATGCCCTACTTAATGTGAATTATTCTGTTTTCTTTTTGTGTTAATCTTTAAAAATGCAAAAAAAAAGACGTTCAAGTAAACTGTGCATTAGCTATTAAATCAGACTTGTAGTGTATATAAATTGGAAAACCTTAATTTATGAGTCCAGTTTTACCCAGCCTGTCTTCTGTTATGTAGCACATTGTGATGCGTTATTGTCTCTTTTATCACAAAACCATATAAAATAAAACGAACCAAAATGTTTCCATTAATGTTTTATTATCTGAGGCACACAATGATGTTTTAAAGGAGCTGTTTCACATATCCCTAGATAAGTTCCGCATCATACAGAAAAGGAAAACAAAACATTTCATTTTTCTCTGTAATGCTCCCGGTCTCTAAAAAAAACTGTGTTTAAAAGTATCATATCTTGTGATCTGTGGTGGCCAACGATTTAAATTCTTGTTAGAAAAATGTGTGGTACGTAGTTACCATGGGAAAATTAAGCTGCACATGTGCTACAGACTACAGTGCATATTTCTTTTCATTAAGTCATTGCTATTTCCTGATATTAACGCTTAACAACAAGTAATCAATAATAGTTACTAATGGGTGAAGTAGTGTTAGCTCTTCATCGTAGCCAATTGATGAAACAAATGATAGACTGCCCCCTGCTGGACAGAACGAGTCTTAGTTTTATAATGTTGGTGTTTTTATTTTGCTTCTGGAATATTTATCTGAGCGTCTCAGAAACCAGTTCACCAGTTGGGACTCACAACGTCTCTCGCGCTTACAGAGAAGGACCTGTATTTATTTGTTCTATAGGGGCAAAAACCCTAATGAGAAATGTTACAAAGATGTAAATAGTATTTACAACAGTGGTGTGCAGAAGGGCTTCTTTAAACGTACAATGCGCGTTTTGGAAGTGGACATTATATAAATGTATTGTTCTTTTTTTTGTTTCTGTTTATTTCCAGCTGAACGCAATGGCAAACAGAGCAGCAGGGAAAGGTTATGAGAATGAAGATAATTATTCAGATATCAAATTCCAGTTCATTGGAATCGAGAACATCCATGTAATGAGGAACAGCCTTCAGAAGATGCAGGAAGGTAATGTGCATTAATGATCCTTGTCTTAGAGTCTTTCTCTAAGACTAGATCAGTATCAGAACTGTTCTAGTGTTTGCATTATATTATGATTCTGGCAACCGTATTGAATGAAATGACCTCCTGACCGCCTTTGCTTGGCCAAGGGAAGTGGGAAAATTAATGATGGATTGTGCTATATATAATTACTTCCCGATTTAGACACCTGAAATGTTGGGGGGGGGTGTCTAATACTCTGAGAAAATAATGAGTCCCTGAAGTTGTATATTTAATAATCCAGTTGAACTGCACACAATATAATGCCAACAAGGGTTTTTGTGCATAGAGCCCAAATCATTTTTTGAACATTTACATTTTAACGGTGGCAGTCCCTCGCAGAACAGGTCTCCTTGAAACACTTGTTTTTGTTGGATGTGCCTCTGACGGCTTTGCTTAGGATCAGTGTGTTTTGCCGGCTGGTTCCAGTACTGTTGGCTGGTCCAGGATTCCCATAACTTTTTTCAGCACAAGAAGACATCCGATAACACCAGGTAACAGGATCCTACAAGAAAGAGGAACGTACAAGTGTGTAACTGAAGCTAAATTTAGAGTATCTACGTCAATAGGTTTGTAGGGTAAATAGCTCCGACATGCTCACTTTCCTTTTTAAAGATAAATACTCTGATTTGAATATAAACAAAGCAGAATTTAAACGGAAGAGTTTCTTCTGTTTTGAGACCTTACATGAACCCCACCTGTGACCATACATTGTCCAGAGATCTGACCGCCCCTCTGCTGTAAGTACTTGGTCAATATTCTGTATTGGAAGGAAAATATTGGCACTGATTGGAAGGAAGCTGTAAACATCCCAAGCAAGTTGGTGGTTAATTCTGTTTAGAACATGGAACACATTCTTTTAGTAGCCCGTTACTATCTATATCTAGCTATACTACTTGAAAACAAGCTTAACTGACATTAAAGTGTCTGGTTTACGAGCTGTTGAGGGGTCTGTTATGAGTAGAAACCTAATCTCTAGCTTGACCTCTGTAGAAAACCAAGGAAGACCAGTTGAGCACTTTTAACCACCGAGGTTAGCGAAAGGAAATGCAAAAGTTGTGCACATACCTGGGAACTCTCCGAGTTTGACCCGGAGATTGCCGGATGAGCGCTACTCCTCCGGGTCAAAACCCGAATCCTCCGGGTCGCGGGAGCGGGGTCCTGACACGCCCCGCTCCCCTCCCATTTTTTCCTTTTACGTGGGGGTGTTCCCCCGAAGTCAACGGGACCGCCACCAAGGGCAGTGTGCAGTCCTGGCCGCATCCTGCAAGGGAAGGCTCCGGGTAGCCAGAGCCAAGAAGTTCCCAGATATGGTTGTGTAGTATAAATACACATTTAGCGGGAAACACTCACACTTAAAGGGGGTGACCCCGCTCCCACGACCCGGAGGATTCTGGTCTTGACCCAGAGAACTGGAGAAGTGGTGCTTCACCCAGCAATCTCCGCTTCAAACTCGGAGAGTTCCCAGGTATGCCCATAGTTGTGTAAATAAAATGGGCAAATAACATCACAAACTATTTAGACATATTTTATATTATGCATATTATTGTTATATTGTTGTTCCCACAACAAGCCTTGTGATATATTATTTCTTCAAAAACAGTTGAGTCAGTATTGGTGTTAGCCACTTGTATCGTTTTAGCAATGCCTGGGGGGAAAAAAAGGTCCAATTCTGTGACATCCTGAAACAATTAAATTTCCATAAGCTTTGTACTGAAACAAAACTGTGGCCATTGATGTTATGTTATTTTCCGGAAATATACCAAATTTACCCCAAAAGGGGAAAAAAATCCTCCCTGTCTCCAAAAAAGTAATCTGATTTCTCGCCTGGTCAACAACCTGTACATGACCCTGCATTTTCTTCTTTGCGGAAAAAATCCTCCAGCCTATATTTACAGGAATCCATTGAATATGATAGAACCGCCTGTGTAGGTAGTGAATTCTACATCTTTATTGTTCTTACTGTAGAGACCCTTTCCCCCCTCTTTAGTTTGTCACAAATGTCCAAGTTGCTCTTAACAAGTGTAATTCTATCCATGAGAAAGACTCTTTTCTAACAGTCTGTGCTGATATATGAAGGCCCTGAAAACCAGTTGGGGGGCCACGAAGGCTATGTTGGGGACAACCTTTGCATAATTTTTTTTTTTGGCCGATGTTCCCACAGCTTGCCCTACTCTGACTAGGATGTCAAGGAAATGCTTATGTTTGGTTATAGTTGTCGTGGGAAGAGGTCATCACTCCTTTCAGCTCTTTGTTTCTCTGAAGTCTTCTTATCTCTTTCTCTCGTCATAGCTGGATATTTCCCTTACCGGGAATATTTGTGGACATGTTATATCTAGCGGTTCGCAGTACGCATTGTGATTTACTTTTATCATGGTAAATATCCCCGTATGTGTCGGGTTAATATTGAATCCCAAGTATCCGCTTGAATTTTCTCAACATTATATAGATTCATCTTTGTTGACCCTTTGTGATGTACTATTTCTGGCTTCAAGCTTCCTGACTAACCGCAGGCTAACCTGTGATTGAATGGGGGTTACTACATCAAAGGTGTTTATATACAGCTAGAAGGATGTATAAGAATGACATCTTTTTCTTCAACATACTGTTTTGGGCGAACCTGCCCTTGTCTGTAAAATAGTTAAGACAGTTAGCAATTAATATTTAACATGCCACCTGGTCGTAGCTAACCACGATCTGGGCTTATGTTCTGGACTAGGGTGGCTGGAGAATGGTTGGCAGCGGGTTTTTGCTGCTGGGTTTTTTTTCTTCTTTTTTTTTTTCTCTATCCATAGATTTTTATTGCTCTGTTTGATTTTCGGTGTATTGTTGTTTTCGATTTACTGACCTAAAAAATAGAAATAGAAATTTCTACAAATAGAAATGATCTGTTTATATGATATATGATAAACTTACTACTGAACAACATATTTAATTGCTATGCAGAGCAAAGTTTATATTCTACTTGTTTTGTATTGAATCTTGTCACTTTTTCTATCTATGCCCTACTTAATGTGAATTATTCTGTTTTCTTTTTGTGTTAATCTTTAAAAATGCAAAAAAAAAGACGTTCAAGTAAACTGTGCATTAGCTATTAAATCAGACTTGTAGTGTATATAAATTGGAAAACCTTAATTTATGAGTCCAGTTTTACCCAGCCTGTCTTCTGTTATGTAGCACATTGTGATGCGTTATTGTCTCTTTTATCACAAAACCATATAAAATAAAACGAACCAAAATGTTTCCATTAATGTTTTATTATCTGAGGCACACAATGATGTTTTAAAGGAGCTGTTTCACATATCCCTAGATAAGTTCCGCATCATACAGAAAAGGAAAACAAAACATTTCATTTTTCTCTGTAATGCTCCCGGTCTCTAAAAAAAACTGTGTTTAAAAGTTAATTAAAATACTACAGTTAGCTAGAAACCTGTCCTATAATTTCTCCAAAGCCCTTTTCTATGGATTACATTACAGCAGTCACTCCTGCCTGCTATTTCTTGCTCATGGATGTGCTTTACAGAGCCACATTGATGGCCAGTGAGTGCGACTGAGTGAGGTGTTGTGTGTGTGATGAGTTATTAGAAGAGCTTAACAGGAACGCCCTTTCTGTAATATCAGAGATGGGTAGGCTTAGCACTAAATAAAGACCGGACTTATAGGCCCTGCTGAAATGTTTTAAACATGAATATTAAAAAAAAAAGAATAAGCTTATTTAAGATGTATTCCATATTAGTACATAATAATAGAAAAACTAGAAATATTGGGAAAAATTTAAGCTAACTGTGTGACAAGAGCCTTATCCATTTAAATGCTCCTGTTCTGTACGCCTCTGCGATTTTCCTCTGGAAGTCATATTTCTAAAGGAAAAGGGCATCTTTTTTGCGAATCCCAGATTGTCCCACAAGAGGGAACAATCAGGTAGACGAAGCGATGGGGATGCTGCTCTGATTTCAAAGATTTGGGGTACCGGCAATGTATTGATCTGTGATTTACGTTTGCTGTAAAAAATGCAGTTAGTAAATATAATCCTTATTTAGATTTTTCTTTTTAAAATCTTTTACAGTTTGTGAGCTTCGATCCCCTTCTATGGGGGATTTTCTGTGGGGATTAGAGTCGTCAGGATGGTTGAAGCACATAAAAACTATACTGGATGCTGGTATCTTCATTGCAAAGGTATTTACATTGGCATATACTTAATATGTTGAAGGTTATGGCTACAAAGGGCAATTGGTGGTTGCCTTGGTGGAGTCTCCTGACCCAAAACTCTGTTCACTGCCTTACATTGTAAAATCAGCTTATCTTATCTTAGCTTATCTTACACAAACCCAAACTTTCCCAAAAGCATATGTTTATATATTAAATGTAATACCACATTTTAAAGGCACCCTTAATTTCATACATGTGTACCTTGATTTTTTACACATCGCTTCTGCATTTTGGCTTTACTTTTTGTTGAATAAATCGTGACACGGTGTAATACTGTGTGTTGCTGTTCATCGGGGTTGTATTTACCTAATTTTTAAACTTGGTAAGAAACAGATGATTGTCATTATGTTGGGTGTACTTTCTTTTTCACGCAGCTATATAACCCTAGTATTATGGATATTCATTTAAGTGCTTTGAAGCTTTGTGTATTTTTGAGTCACCTTTTTTTCACTCTGATCCTACAGGCAGTCAACAAACTACAATTCAAAGGAGGAGAAATGTTAGGACTAGAAGTCCTAACCTAAAACTATAGGGTCTAAGGGCTAGTGGCTTAGGGTGGTAGAACAGCTTCCTAGCAGAAATGGTAGGGGTTAGGTTAGGTGTGAGAATTTAAACATTTGTGGGATAGACATAAGATTGACCAAATTCTGTTTCAGTTGGACCTGAAAAGTAAGTAGGGAAAGTAGATGAATATATGATGTTATCAATCCTTGTCATAACAACAAACACCAGGCTAATGTTTAGTAAAGGCAGTGGTGAACTGCAGTTCTTCTTGTTAGGAATTTTGGCGTTCATTGTCTGTGTTGTGAATGCTGCTGTTTCAGGCTGTGTCAGAAGAAGGAACCAGCGTTCTAGTACACTGTTCCGATGGATGGGATCGAACATCCCAGGTTTGCTCCATTGCAAGTCTTCTTCTGGATCCCTATTACAGAACCATCAAAGGATTCATGGTAAGATCGCCCTTTCTTCCTTTGCATTTCATAAAGCTCAAGATTTAGTTTGTGTGCGTCTAAAACCACAACGTGGACCTTTCACATCGTGCAGATCTTTGACCCTGAAACCATTTTGCTGTCTGTTTCCATTTGGATATGGGTTGTTGTTGTTGTAGCCATTAAAGAGCTTCATGGTAAATAATTTATTTGCCAAATCGCAAGAAGCTTCCCATAGGAAACAGGATGGGTCACATTTACTTAAAAGTAAAAGCACTTTTAGCATGAAGCTGAAAATGGAATATAATTCACTAGTAAAGGAATATTGCGATTAAACTTGAAAGCTACCCCCATCACCCATAATTCTTGGGGGATGTCAATAGTTTTTACTCTGCTATTCACTAATGAGAAAAAATACCCTCATTTAAAATGTGATCACTATAGCAGCCCAAGGAATGGCCCAATCAGGATTGTTCAATTGGTCACGATAGTAAAAAGACCCATCTCAAATCAGAATCACCTAACCAACCATCTTTTCTATCCACTGGCTCATACTCAATGTATATAATTTGGAAACATTTGTGATGACACCATTGTAAGTGTGTATATAACATTTTTCCTTTATTTAACAGGCTTTAATTGAAAAGGACTGGATTTCCTTTGGCCACAAGTTTACTCACAGGTAATTGTTGGTTTAGTAATTTAGAAGTCCTAAACTGTAACAAAACATCAAAAATAAATCACAGCGAGCACATGGATAATCAATGCAAGCGCATATCCCGAAGGCAATGCTATTGGTTCCCATCGGCTTGCCTTGGTTGTGAATTGTGAGTCTGCACAAGGGGCCTATTTGTATCTTTGCCCCAAGCTCTCCTCACTTTGCCCTTAAAATGATGGCATCCGCGCTGTCAGGGTTAATGCAAACCGCTAACTGAGTGAAACTTATTAGTACTCGATACACGCAAACATGGTAAGGTAGTTGCACTGCTACGGGAATGATAGCTTGGTTGGTATCTGTATTCTATGGTTTATTACAAGGATATTTTTTGGCCTTTACAAACGTCCTTTTCAGGTACGGGAACTTGGAGGGAGACCCGAAAGAAGTATCTCCAGTGATCGACCAGTTTATAGAATGTGTCTGGCAGCTCATGGAACAGTTCCCGTGTGTGTTTGAGTTTAATGAAAGGTTCCTGATTCACATTCATCATCACGTTTATTCCTGTCAGTATGGGAACTTCCTGTGCAACTGCGAGAAAGAAAGGCGTGAAATGAGGTGAGATTACATAGCATGTGATGCTTTCACTCTGGGATGGAGGCAGGATTCTGGTGACAGAGAAGGCTTAGGACTCGTGATGGAATGTAACGCTGAAAGCAAAGCAGAATTAAGCTGCGGTCAACCACTGTTTCTTCACTTCTAAAACCCAGTGAATGTGGCACATTGTTGGCTTTTTGTTACGAATGACTTTTGGTGGATTCCATAAAATCCTAAATTTGTACTCCTTAAGGAAGTATTGGCATGTGTGTATCTACATGTGCTTTAACGCCTATAGCGGCAACGTTGTAAAACTGTGCCCATTGTTCATGACCTATTTGCTTAATGTGCAGAAATCACCTAGATTTCTTATTCAGTTGAAGGACGGGGCAGTAAAGTACCCTACATTGGTAAACAATAATGAGAATTTTCAGCACCTGATGCTGTTTTGACATATTGAGTTGTCCATTTCTATAGAATTCATCTTGAAGATATTTTGATAAAACCGTTAACACCCACAAATTACTTTTTGGCTTTACTGCGGCAAATTTATGAAAAGCAGTGAACAGACCATCACACGATAGCTCTCAGAATATCCTGATGTATGGCAACTATTGTGTGTAGAGGCCAAGGGTGCCACCATACCACCTTTTGCTGTTTTGCTTGAAAAGTCACCTCTGTTCATGCAGTCATCCAGTGTTTGGTAAAACCATCACCTAACCATGGTTGTATTTTAGCATTATCTCTGATCAATGAACTTAACAATCTGCTAATATTCTTTCTTTCACCCTTGCTTATTCAGAATTCAAGAGAGAACCTACTCCCTCTGGTCCTACTTGTGGAAGCAGCGTTCGGACTACATGAACCCGCTCTACAGGAATGATCACAGCCAGATGCAAAGAACTCTCCGTCCAAACACCTCTCCGTGCAGTTTCAAGTATGTCTCACTGCTTTCAAGAACATTATATTAACTTTTATTAACTTTTTACACACAGCATAAACAAAGGAGCTCCGTGTTTAAGAATAGAAGCTTTGTGATCGCACATTCTTATCCTTGCCCATGTATTCTGCACAGGTTTTGGAGGGGTCTATATAATCGCTTTGAAAAAGGCATGCACCCTCGCCAGTCTGTGACCGATTACCTCCTTGCAGTGAAGGAAGAGACGCAGCAGCTGGACGAAGAGCTGGAGTTTATGGAAAAGGTATCAACAAACATCTGTAGTGTAGACATGATGCATTATGGGGTTTACCTAATTAAGCTGTAGTAGCTGGAAATCAACTCACCAGGCAGAGCGATGGATATTTAGAACTCTATTAACCTCACCAGTAGATCTCCTCTTCATAGTCCCTGTCCGATGGCTGGCAAATTTATATATTGTTAGAAAAAAGAAAATTATTACATGCCTTCTTCCACGAGTAATTGACAGTTCTGGAGCTTGTGCAGTGTATGTCTGCTCATGCACAACCACATAAACTTGATCATTTACTAGCATTCTGTTTAGCACAATGTAGATCGGTTGGGGAGTGAGTACTCGGGAAGTTCAAAAATATCTTTGGAAGATACCTAGATAAAAGGCTAGTTGTTCTTTACCTACTGCCATATATTATTTTTATACAGTGATTCTGGTGCAAAGTTTGGAAAGTGGTTTTCTCATCTTAGCAACCAATGGATTGGTCCAGTTAGCAAGTATTGGGTAGCCATTGTGATATGACAACATTGCATCTGAATCATTTTTGTATACTTATATGTCTCTGAAGAGCATCATTGACCTCAAAATTGTCCAGTGGGAGAAATTCTGACACATGCACAGACACAAAGAAGACGGCAGATAAGAACTATTCGGCCATCTTGGCCATCTCGTCTTAGATTCAGGACAGCTTTATGTATATACCATGCATATTTAAATTCCCTCTCTGTATTAACCTCTACTACCTCTCCACTTCACAAGAGCTGTCTAGACCTGTAAGATGGAATGTTGAGACTTGTCTGAACCTACGTATGTTTCTGAGACAGAAAACTTTTTTTTTTTTGTAATGTCTCTCAATTCTTCTTTTAGAGGTTAATGAAACTAGAGAGCCAGGAGTCAAATTACAAGAAACTGAATGAAAAACACCGGAATGAACTTTTAGACATCTGTATCACCAAACCTACAACAGTCAGTACTCACCAGGAGTATAGCATTGACCTGAAATCATTTCCTTCCCGTAGCCCTTCTCAAGGTGAGGAGGACTCTGCCCTCATTCTCACTCAGGATCACTTGAAAAGCTCCGACCCAGACCTGTCCAATAATAGTGACCAAGAGTCAGGGGTTGAGGACTTGAGCTGCAGGTCACCAAGTGGTGGTGATTCCTTACCAAGTGAAGACAGTGGCAAGGACCCAGATTCCGATGAAGCAGTGTTTCTCAACGCTTAAGGGATGCTTTTGTTAACCCTTTTTATTTATTTTTATATAGGGAGAAGTGCAATGTTTTCTTGGAACAATATGTTTTAAAATTTTAATCTGTACCCACAATGAGGAAAGATACAATCCCAGTATGATTTGTCACAATGTATTCTGTGATCTTTTCTTGTAACTGCTTTAAATATTAGTGACTTACATCTGTTCTACTAAAACAGGAGTGTGCTGTTGAATCATTTCCATCTGCTGTAGAAAACCTCTGAAACGAACAGGTTGAAATGTGAGTTTAAGGAAAACGCCAATATGTTTTTTTGTCAAGTGTTTTCCTTCCTGTGAAATAAGTGTTTTAACTACTAGAGACATACCTGACTTTAAGGTTTATGTATGCTTGCTTTGTGACAACAGACACGTAACCGCATGACGTCAGCACGTCACTTCGTCTTTTGATAGTCTTTTGTGTCCTTTCAACATTACATGGAAATGACCTGACGATTGCAGTGCGTTACATGCATTTATAAGTGGTCAAAAAAAGTAGCGCTTCTTTCTCATTACCTCCCTTTCTCATGAATAGCTTGTACGCTTCGCGAGGAAGCCGTGAGACAGAGGTCTGTAAGGACAGGCCTTACGCTGCCTTTATTTGGGGACATTTAGAGGGAGATCCATGACAGTCAGTCGAGTTAGCCTCTAGAGGCTGCCAACCCCTGGACAAGGTGTCGTCTGGGTCCCATCGACCCACTGGGACCCATCTAAGGACCAGCTCTGTCTAGACCCCCCAGGAATGACTGGGCTCAGGGCAGCTGTCCATTTTCCCCATGCTAAAGACAGTCCTGATTTGGAGATGAGATCTTGTATATAATGTTTTAGATACGAGTCAAAATACTTGGTCAACCAGAAAAGGCAAGACTGTTCTTACGCCAAGAGTTAAATTAACAGCCCCAAACTGTAGCCTTCAAACCCTGTTTTGCCTGTGGACTTGTCTCTATTGCTGAAAACCTTCTGCCTATCCCATGCATGTTTAACCCCTTAAGGACAATGGGTGGTCCCTAAACCCATTGAAAACAATGCATTTTGAGCCCGTACATGTACAGGCTTTGTCATTAAGGGGTTAAATCCTCTCTGCGTATTAAGCATTACAGTTAACAATAAGAGAACATAGAAGAGTTCATTTTAGTAGACATATGGTTGTACATTTTCAAAGTGCTTTGTCACTTAAATGGTTAGAAATCTAAAAAAAAGCCATAGTGCTGGTTTCTTGCAGCAAGAATGCAAACTAAATAAAATCTAAACATTACTTTTATGTTTTATACCTATTTACATCTTTGGTGCATTATTCCCCTAGTCCCCTTACCCCTCATTCCTTTCTGTATACAAATAACTCGACAATTGCGCTGACAACCAACCGAAAACCCTACAGGTAATTGTATTACATTAACTTAGTTATGCTAAAAAGCTTTTAAGTTGATAGATCCACAGTTATTAATGTATAGCGTATATCTGACTAACAATGCTGATGTGAGATCATCTAACCTGACATTGACAAGCTTAGATTTGCAAATTTAACAAAATAAATACAGCTATTTCTTTTTTAAACAATGGTTAGGCCATTTTGCGTTTCTGTTGCTGCTTGAATTGTATGTTCTTATATGTACGTAGAGTAACTTATGAATCTTATTCCAAGGCTTGTCCTGTGCGTTTGACATCATAGCTTTTGTATGTTAGAGGACCCTAGAGCATTATATCGTGAAGTTTAATCCTTCACAACACACCGCTTTCTCGCGGCACATCTTTAAATGTCAAGTAGCGGCGGTCTTTCCACTTGTCTTTGTAAGGAGCCATAATATTTTACAGCCTGTACTGCGCTGACTTAGTTGGAGTGATGTGAGTGTTGCAATAACACGGCAACATTTTATTAGCTGCCAATAAATAGTCTTTGTAACTTTTGCCACCGAATCTCTTCCATTTACCTGCTGCGCGTTTTTCAAAATGTTACAAATCTAAATATTTTAATGTATTTTAATGTTAACTTAATGCTGCCGAATGTTTTGTTTTTTTGTTGCAAGCTGCTGAACCTGCATGTTTTAATTATTGTTAATTGTGTAATATGGGCTCAAAGGACATGCAAAAACCTGTAGGTTGATGGGATTTCAAAACTTGGAAGTTTATTCCCAAAACTGTAAATTGTAGACAAGTTAAGAGATTTAAACTTGTCCATTTAAGGATATATTGTCAGGGACCACCCGCTCAGAAACTTCCCGGCGCTTCATATAATGCATTGTGAAGTGATTGAATAAACACCTATAATTTACCATTAGTCTTCACCAAATAACTGTTAGAACCTCAGGACGGCCATGTTTGAGTACAAGAAGATCATTATTACAAAGCCCCCCCATGCACTGAAACTGGGTACTGTACATGCTACATGTACATTTTGCAATATTCAGAATAAAATAGTAGCAGCTGCTTGAGTTGTTTGGCGGTCAGTCAGGACATCCAAGTTTTCCTAACTCCACAGCCTAAGCTAGTCTAGAGCAACATACGGGAGACATATAGGACCATCAATGCACAGGAGATATATAGGACATCAATATTGCTCTGACCCCTGGGAAATGCCATTGTGCCCCAAATTATCTGGATAGATATTTGTGGCAAGCAGAAAGCACCAGCATTATCTACTGTGTGGAGATGGTTTGCAGAGGAAGACATTGAAGACATGATGAATCTGAACCCGAATCTTCGACGTAAAGCAGCTCTGGTCAGCAATGTAAAAAACACTGCCGCATCGGGATTCATTCAAGAGTTACAAGAGTTGCATTTTAAAATCACTGATTTCAATGCGCACTATGAAAGGCAAACCCTAGTAAGGAGCTTTGCCCTTAAATCAGAGTTAAAATATTCACAGAAACTTCTACCTGTGACAATCTTTGTGCAAAAAAAACAAAAAACCCGTCCATTCAAGTAAACTGCGATTGTGTGGACGGCTAGAAACCACAAGTTTGTATCGCAGTACGCTTTACAGGGAAGGCAGTCTTAAAATATGTTTGCGATGATAAAGCATAGTACAAAAAGCTATGAAGGCTTCCATTAGCTAAAGCCAGAACAAAATACAGCTAAGAACAGGAAAAGTAATGGTAACGGGAGAGAAGAAAGAGGTAGGAGTCAATACGGTTTATTTTGAGTAGCTCTTCCTTTCAGACCATGTTTACATGCGATATATTGATTGCCATAATCCTATATAGAAATATTTGCTTTCCAAATGTGTTTTGTTTCTCATATGCTTTATGGTTACAGAAAGGTTTTCTGTATTTTGGTTATACTGCATATTTTATACAATGGATAATCTATTTATGTGGATATTGATTCATGTAATGCTCACTTATTACAGTGCTAAATTGTGCAATATATATTAAACCATGACCAAAATACAAATTGTATGTCGATATTAAATAAGTGAAGGAATACAAATGATGACTATGTAGATAAACTTTGTCTGACTGCCCTAATCTTAGGTAACATGCGGTTAAAACGCAGTTATACCTTTAGCAGATAGGAAAACTCATTGTAGTCCAACACAGAGGAGGGTTCGTTCAACATGGAAGCGATCTTCGAAATCAGGGTAACCCATCTCCAACTCATGATGGAGTCCCTATCAAGTCTGTCGCTGTTCCGCTGAGAAAATCCCATGGGAACTTGCAGACCCATCAGACAAGAACATCTGATTTACACCTTTTTATGTACTTCAATACCAAAATCCCAGGACCTTCCATTAGCCAATGGGCCCATTCTTAGTGAAAGAAAGACAACACGGTTCTCTGCCATTAAATAGATATTTAATATAAATCATTGCAATGGGTAACAGAAAATAAAAATATTAGAAGTAATTACAATGGATGCAGTCTTAAGTCTGACGACAAAGATGTCTTGTAGTGAACATGTAGCAAATGACAGGTTAAGTCGTACAAAAAACGATTCTACCCACATAATATAATCCAGTCAAGTAGATCAAACATTTTCCCATTTTCAAATCAGAAATACAAAATGTGCTTTCTCAGACTCAATCCATAGCGTTTCCTGGGAAATGTTCAAATCATCTGGAAGAGAAACACAAGCATTAAAATAAGGGTTTAAGTATTTACAATAAGCAGTGTTACAGAAATGTAAAAGCATAACAACTGTATTGAGCACAGCATTATATAATGGCCATTTAACACAAACACCCACAAGGTTTTATTTTCCTATATTATCCCCTGGTCTGCTGTTAATGGATGTTTGTTGGGGCATTAAAACATAAAATACACATTTCTTCAGTGCTGCAACATCTTGTATGGTACTGCAGTTAACCCCTTCAGGACAAGAGGTATTTTACACCATAAAGACTCAAGCTTTTATGTTTAACCATTACACTTACACACACCATGTAGTAAGACACACGCTCATGTCTTATACACCAACAAAAACATCCTACACATGTACACATATGCTAATACACACACACTATATATACACACACTCATGCCAATGCCATACTCTATAACATATATGCTAATGGTACACATGCACACACACACACTGGCTAAGTCTATACCTATGTCAAAACACAA
>VKOC01006524.1:0-12649 GCA_009364415.1 Spea multiplicata
GTATATTGTGTATTAATGTACAGATCCCTTATACATAGTATATTGTGTATTAAATGTACAGATTCCTTATACATAGTATATTGTGTATTAATGTACAGATTCCTTATACATAGTATATTGTGTATTAAATGTTCAGATTCCTTATACATAGTATATTGTGTATTAATGTACAGATTCCTTATACACAGTATATTGTGTATTAATGTACAGAATATGCATTTAATGTACAGATTCCTGTGGGTATTCTCCATGCTGGCATCGCTGATGTACAAGATCCATCGTTCACAGAACTAGGGCAAAAACGGGGCTATTTATAGTCTTTCTGAAGCTAATTATTTAAACTCTGCTCTTTAATTTGGTGACTTTCTCTCATTTTTTACCTTGAAACATTAGTTAAAATAACCTCCTGTGATTCTTTATTAGCGTGTAATCCGTACAATATGTACATATTCATTAAACGTAATAATTCGAACTTTAAGGAATGCTGAGCGGCACTTATCTTATTTTACCTTTAAACAGCTGATTTGGTATAAAACGGCCTCATTAGATACAGGGGGAAAGAAGACCATTCCAGGTTTCTGCCTGAAAACACATTTTGATATATTTCTTTATACCAGCCAGATGTTGGAATAACCACGGCTCGTTCTGAGCGCACGTATGTACCGTGTAATTTAACGTGTCCCACATGTTACAGCAAACGTTATAATTAGTGTCTTTTCTCAGGGCTGCGGGAGATGCAGAAAGCACACGCCTGTAACATGGCTAATCATATGTTTTCTTCCAGGAGGTGGAAAGGTCCGGCGAGTCGGGGCAGATAAACGCGGCCACCGTCATCCAAGCTGCCTTCCGCGGTCACCTCACCAGACGCGAGGCGAACAAACCGAAGACGACGACGACGGACGAGAAGTAAATGCGTTTGTTGTGTTCATCCCCACTTACTGCGGCTGGTGCAATGCCGCGGAGCTAATTACCGCCATGACAGTATTATAACATTATTAATATTACACACGTCATTATTATTTATATATTATTTATATCATTAAAGGAGAGTTTTACCCCAAAACATCGGAAAAATGTAGCATTCTCATTTCCCATAAAGTGTATGTAATTTAACTCTGTATAAACCGCATGTAATTTACACATTTTTTATTTGAAAAAAGCTATTTTTGGCCCAGTAGCGTCCGCCACCTGAATCATCATTTATCGATTGGATTCTGAATCAATAAATAGATGCGACCCGTAAGTAGATTCTGCAGCTGAACATAAAATGTGAATATTTATTATATTTTAGCTTCTTGAAATCCACCTCTTGTGATTCAGAGCCGGAGGGCATGTCACAAAAACACGATATTTATAAAGAAAAACACACAGCTGGCGAGTCTGACGCCACCGAGTGCCCAAGCCATGGGGAGGAACAAGTTACAGCAGATATTGACAGTGAGGACAGTACTGGCGGAGGACTCGAGAGGGTCTTAAACACTGAAAAATTAGCGGACGTTCAAGGAGAGACCAGGCAGGCTGACGCTCTGGAGGGTGAAAAGGAGGATGGCGAAAAAGTGCAAAGAGATGTCGGGGAACCGGAGGACCTACGCACCCTGCAAGCGGGGGACCCTGCTTTGGAAAAAGAGGCATTAAGCACAGAGACTTCTGGTTTCCAAACACAGGAACGACTCGTTTCCAGCGAGGATCAGACTCTCCGCTTTCTCGCTGAAACCGTAACGGAGCAATCCCGAGTCACTACCGCCGGCGAGGCCGAGGAACTCACTGCTGACGCCACCGAACCCACTGCTGACGCCACCGAACCCACTCCAGACGCCACCACCGCTGACGCCACCCCAACCGCTACTGCTGACGCCAACCGGGAACCCACTGCTGACGCCTCTGAACTAGTGACAGCCACCTATGAACACTGCTGACGCCTCCTGAACCCACTGCTGGACGCCCTCTGAACCCAACTGCTGACAGCCACGTAACCCACTCCGGACGCCACCGATTCCCACTCCGGACGCCCTATACCCACTGACTGTGACGCCTTCTGAAACCCACTCCGGACGCCACTGAAACCACCACTGCTCGACGCCACTGCGACCACTGCTGACGCCAGCTGAACCCACTGCTGAACGGCCACCGGACCCGCAGAGCTCCGGACGGCCACCTCGGATCCCACTCCGGACGCCACGATCCCACTCCGGACGCCACCGAACCCACTCCGGACGCCACTGATCCCACTCCGGATGCCTCCAAACCCACTCTGGACGACAGCAGAATGAAAACAAACGTCTCTCCCGTCACAGGAAACGAGAAGGACTCTGACAAAGTGGGTAACCCAGCAGAAAAGGTAAATTTAGGTAAAATGTGCAGGAAGCCAAGAGAAATGTAAATGATGTAGAACGCCTCGTAACGCGAAGGGACCAGAGCCGGGTAAATGCAGGGCCGGTGAGTTTAATGACGGTCAGTTTTTAATCCTAATTATTATTAAACCAAAAATAACGTCTTTTTTTGGAGTCTGCCGGAATATTTCATCGAGCCGTTTAACACAAATTAGTTCTATAACTGAAATTTTCTAAATCAAAAAGTGCAGTCTACATCTGGCCCAATCCCATCAGCTCGTCCAGCACAGAAAAGAGCCAATCATCTGTTGGTTTACTCACCATGTGATCCAGCGCAGCCAACCGGGTTTAAAGATAAAATATTTTTTGCTGCCTATAAACATACCTGGATCAGGCTGCCAGGAGCCTGCCCTCTTTAAGGAAGTGGGTGGGGTTATCTGCGAGAGGGATGGGCTAGCTGGCAGGAGGGGGCATCACGGATACGCAGCATGGAGACCCCGGAAAGCAGCGCTCCACCTGGAGACTCTGGTGAAACCCGGAGACTTCTGCGGGATGCCTGCACATGATTGGCCCCGTACGTGGAGGCAGAGGGGGCTGGTATGTTGGCGACGGCTCTGCCCCCGGGGGCTGTAGATAGCCGATCCCTGGCCTGTCGGGGTAGAAAGCGGAGTCGTCTGCCCCGGGGGCTGTTATGCTGCGTATGACGTTCCTGTGCAGTCGGGTGACAGCAGGCTGCGTCTCCAGCTTCGTACATCAGCCACACGTTTCCGCTTTTAATTGTTTCATTGGCAGCCGAGGGAATTGAGCTAAATTGGGGTGAGCTGTAGGTGCGCGGTTGCTGCGCTGGGAACATTTAGGAGGAAATCTGTGACAATCTGTCACTTCGAACCACTTTCTACTGATCCAAACCTGAAACAGAGCGTGCGCAACCAGCGAGAGATCGTAATTACCCCCCTGGGACTCCTCTTCCATTAAAATGTTGGATGAGGCGCCTGGTATGTGAATGAAGCAGGTTGTGAATATATCCGCGCTACAAGCCTGTGATACCTGCCATCTGTCACGACGTCTCGGGGTTATTGTAGGTCTTTATCCCCGAACCTGTCCAATACTTTGCACGGCCAGAGAGGGGCTTTTGGTGTAACTAAGCGAGACATTTATAAGAACGATGGATAACCTGCGTGTAAACGTATGGTATGTGTGTGTCGCCATATGTTGTTAGCGTGTGAATGTTAGTATGTGGTGTCGGCTTCAGTGTACACGTCAGTGTTTGCTGTTTTCGTGTTCGTTGGATTTGGAGCCATCGCCAGGAAGATGTGTAGGAAGAACTATTAGCATTTGGTGATTAAAAACAGGGAGCGTTGTACATGCTGGCCCCCGGCGGCCCCCGGCGGCTCGTTTGCTGCTAGCAGCGTGGTTGTAAATGTGTGGAGAGATGGAGTCCGAGTCGTGTCGGCGGGGAGCCGGAGTTGGGGATTCTTCTGGAAATTGCCTTTTGGTAGAATTTGGCGAATGGAATCGTGAGATTTTCATATATTATAAAATATCAGTGTTTGGGGCGCAGTGAAAATATATAAAACATTTCAATTGCCTGTACCTGGGGCGTGCGACCCGCAGACCCCGATCATGAGATCTGTCCCCTGCCCCTGCCCTGGACTCAGCGGGGGATTAGAATGAATGCGCTTTGACTCATTCACGGGGATTTCAAATGCCGCCGAGCGTGGGCTCTGCCCCGGGATAAAGCTCTGCCTTCACCCCCAGCGCCGGGGTAAAGCTCTGCCTTCACCCCCCAGCGCCGGGGTAAAGCTCTGCCTTCACCCCCCAGCCCCGGGGTAAAGCTCTGCCTTCACCCCCCAGCTCTGCCGCCCCGGGGTAAAGCTGTGACCCCCAGGCTCTGCCTTCACCCCCCAGTTTGTGGCGAAGGAATGGAGAGAAGTTCATCGGGGAAAGCTCTGGTAAAGCTCTGGGGGGTAGCCTTTTAAAGCTCTGCCTTCACCCCCCAGCCCCGGGGTAAAGCTCTGCCTTCACCCCCCAGCGCCGGGGTAAAGCTGTGACGGCCGGTTTGTGGCGAAGGAATGGAGAGAAGTATCGGGGAGGGTCGGGAGCCTTTTATAGTCCATACGATATGAGGAAGCATCTGGGGAGTGCGCTGCTCGGCCCTCCTCCTCTCCCCCCCATCTAACTCAGCTCCAGCTCGGGTGAATTCTGGTAATTTTGCGATAATATTTCAGCGGCGTGACTTCCAGCTGGTGGAGCTCCGGCTCTCGCAAGAGGAAAATCCAGGAGCCTTTCTGCTGCTACCTGTCAGGAGCGAGAGCCTTACCTCCCAGGCATGGACTGCTGCCACGTACGTTATATGTTCTAGCAGACTGCATGCGACGTGTTGTGCGCCATTATACAGGTATAGGTATATATAGAGGTATATATGGGTATAGGTATATATAGAGGTATATATGGGTATAGGTATATATAGAGGTATATATAGGTATAGGTATATATAGAGGTATATATAGGTATAGGTATATATAGAGGAGGTATAGGTATATATATAGGTATATATAGAGGTGTATATATATATAGGTATAGAGGTATATATATAGGTATAGGTATATATAGAGGTATATATATAGGTATAGGTATATATATAGGTATATATATAGGTATAGGTATATATAGAGGTATATATGGGTATAGGTATATATAGAGGTATATATGGCTATAGGTATATATAGAGGTATATATGGGTATAGGTATATATAGGTATATACTCTGAGCACCGTTGCCTCGGTTGCCTCCTCTCTCGTAGACCGGGGCTTTTAAATGTCACTTTTCGCCTGAGGTTTCGGTGATTTTGGGGAACGGTTGCTGTGGTTTTCGCTCTTGCGTGGGTGTAATTATTACAATACAGAGACTGAATATTATTTGGAATGGGCTGATATGCACATTAAAAATCCATGTATTTTTTTCTTATAATATATATAAGATATTTTTATTCTTTTATCATTTTTTTATAGACTAGCATTTTAACCCCATAACTGCTGGTACACAGTATCACAAACCAAAAAAGATTTAATATTCTTTAAATGATTTTTATTTTATTTAATCCTTTTAAAGTTATTTCATTATATATTTTATTTATTTACTATTTTTGCCTCTAGATAATAATTAAAAAAAAATGGTTTCAATTTGCTGTTTGTTCTATTGTTTCGTATTTTATATTTACAAATAATTTTTTACCCCCTGTGCGTATTTTGTATATAATTACGAGCGTTTTGTGACGTTTCCGTGCTGGAAATAAATCGATAAATCATTTATTCTCCTGAAAGACGTGCATTTAGGTCTTAGACTTTCCGGGTTTACAAGGATTTTGGTTTCAAATAAATGGTTGTTTTTGTTTTTTTGACTATAAATGTTATTTATTTATATTTATAATATTTATAACGTTGTATGAAAGAGGAATAGAAGAGGCAGAGACGATAAACCCGAGGCTGTAGCATAAAATCCGAGTGAAATATTAAATATAAAGGAGCTGCAAATTTGGTAAATTATGGAAAAATGTAATTTATATAATTTCTGCCAGAGGAGAAAATCTAAAATCTGAAAGCAGCTTCCTGAGCTGCAGATCGTTCATGAAATGCTGCGTCTGTCTCCGGCCGATAATGATGGAGATGTTAATTATTACATAAAAAACGGGCGCTGGTATAGATTCTTGGTAGAAGGAGACTTATTAATTAAGGTGGAGATGGAAGGGGGAACCTGGAACCTGAACTGGAGGAGAACCTAGAACCTGAACTAGAACCAGGAGGCCAGACTTTATATTGGAACCGGGAACCCAGAAGCTGGAGTGCAACCTGGTAACAGGAACCTAGAAACTGGATATGAATCTGCTTAGAACCTAGAACCCAAACCAGGGTCACTAAACCTAGAACATGGCTGAGAACTAAAAATGTAACCAAGGAACCTAAAGCTGGAGACCTAGAACCCGGCCCAGAAATGGTGGACTCTTGGTCGTCATAACACATGAGGGGGTTTCAGATGAATGCCAGGGGTCTTTGGGCCACTCCTCAGTAATAATTATGATATATATTATATATGTGGTACCGACGGCTGGCAGCTCTCAGGGTTTTTGCCCCAGTCTCAGGGTGCAGGGGCTATGTGGGTAACATGTTTGGCGAGTCACTGTATAGAATCATCACAATTTTCTATGAAAGGGTTAATATTTCAGGGGTGTCAGGGTTCTCAGGTAAGGAGGGGACCCGGGTGTTTTCCCAGAAGACGCCGCTTGCTGTGCTGGGATCAGGCAAGTTCTACGGCGCCATCGCGTTGCAGTCTACGCGGCTCTTTCTAGTACCACGTTGGAAGGCTGCCGGTGCCTGATACCCCGGGATCTTTATAATGCCTGCCTTTGTGTTTTCTTCCAGAATGAGATGTTGAGGAAGCCGCAGGAGGAAGCTCTGGACATACCGCTCGATGACCCTGACGCCAACGCAGCCGCTGCCAAGATCCAGGCCGGCTTCCGCGGGCACATGACCAGAAAGAAGATGAAAAGTGGGGAAAAAGATCTGAAAAAAGACAGCAAAGAAAGGAGCAGCTCGCAGGGTGAAGGCGACTAACGGGAGCGGAGAGCGGTGAGTGCCGTCCCAACCGAAACTCCGATCCCCATAAAGCTGCGCCCCCCGTAACCCCCCCACCGAGGGCGTGAAAATTCTACGATTATTATTTTGTAATATTTATGAGTCTCTCGTACTCTTAACCCAACACGGAAACAACCAACTTAATCCCCAAAACTAAGTCCCTCTTTTATCTCCTTTCACGAGTTTCCGGTAATGGGTAAAATCCAGAAATCTCCGTATAAATGAATTAGCGATCATATGCTGCTAGCTTTCGCTCTGGTTAGAGGGGCCGGTTATTAAGGAATAATCCTGTCTGTTTATCCCAAGAGAATTAATTAATTGCTGAACATTTCTTCCTCTGACCACTTCCCTCTTTTTAAATTCTTCACCCCAAATGTTACTTCTGTTCCACCCCTGGCCTCAAGGATTTAGCGAGGGGGTCCTTCCCTGCAGGGGGTATGTAGATAAATGCAGGAACCTTAAACGACAAAACATGGGTCCTGGGGGAGGGGCATACTGTGCAATTGGGTGGTGCAAACCATATTTAGGCATGATATATTCTGAAGCAGGTGTGGCCTAATCTATACCATACCTGCCCATGCGGTTCCCTCAAGTGTCGTCAACACAGCTGCCACCATTAGAATACTCCAGTGGTTGGCAAAGATGTCTCTCAAATTGCCCCGTTGCCCAGTTTTGGGTTTAAATTCAGGGTTTTGCATCAATCCCAATCTTGGTGGTAGCTTCTCTTTAGAGGGATGTTTTTTATGTGAACGTCGTGATATAAGTCAGGATATTCAGATATTCCGCTCCGGCGTGTAAAGGATCCAGGCCTAGGGTATCGTTCCTGCCTAGAAACAGACAATTAATCGCCGTTGCTAAGAGGCAACCTAAATCTGGAAATATTATCCCTGACCCCCAGGGAAAGTGAGGTTTCAGTGATAATTACCAGCCATACGAAGACTGTACAAATCTGGGGCAAGTCTTTGCGGTTTTAACCTTTAGAGGAAAGAAATCATTTTAATTGACAACCTGAACATTTAATGGGATGTGTAATGAGGAGTCTAATTATAGCCGGAACATTCCGACATCTGGGAAGCAGGGAATAGCGCCGGCAGCTCGTGCTTTTAGGTGTCATGCATGGTACGGTCCATAAAACCGGCAGATGGCAAGGTCCTTAACAGTGTCACATGGTACAGTCCATAAAACGGGGAGATGGCATGAACCCCAACTATGTCACAAGGCTGTCTGTAAAGGTGGCACATGGTTCAGTCCATACCAGTGCCACGCGGTGCAGTCTTCAGGGTCCATGGCCTACGTCGGCGACATGCCATGTAACGCTGCCAGCTGGTCCGCGCTGTTACAATGTTACCTTACATAGTCATTGGCACAGGAAACGCTACATATGGTGCCCGGTGACATCACACGCAGTAATACATTGATTATGAATGATATAACCCCTCCTCTGGGTTTGTGACCCATCAGGATCCACTTTAAGTAATAAAACTTATTGTGCGAATTACTCAAAGATTTAACATTGTAAGTAAATACATTCAGTGATGACGGCAGACGGATCAGACCCCCGTGGCGCTTCGGTATATCGTAATATGTGCTGTGCGCTCAGGTTATATCGTGCATTAAAGGGTTAACGTCCAGTAAATACAATGTGTAATGCCCCACATTCCCGTTGCGGTTTATTCCCCTGCGAGGCGCCTGATGATCATCTCCAGTTTCCGTATTTCAGGCCGTATTCTGATAAAGCAGACGGTGCCCAGGTCAGCATCACCTTCGCAGCAAGTTGAACCCCGATAGCTGTACCCCGTTTGCCCCCCTGAGGATAGAGGCCCCCCAGGGCCTCTGGAAGACTCCGTGCTGTTCTATGAAAATGCCTCCTTGCGTGCGGTGATCGTCGTTCTCACGTTGATTATTTTCTTTTAATTTATGAAATCGGTAGACATATTGCTGTGAAATGTTGTGATTTCATTCATTCGCTTTCCGCCGCGTCCGCGAATTAGCTTTGTGACGTTTGCATGTTTTATATGAGTTTTCATGAACTTATTGATTTCGAGGTTTGCATTTGGCTCTTCTGCAATAACGGTCCGGGGGTTATTTTCTGCAATGTCAATTCTCTGATTATTGTCACTTTTTCCTGTTTTAGAAATTAAAATTTTCTGTAATCTAAGAAAAAAAAAATAAAAAAAATCCAGAAACAGTCCCAGTTTATTATTTATAAGGTTCCTTAATTCCATATTTCTTCAGCAAAAAAACATCACCCTGGGCCTCCCTTGGAACCCTTCCTCGCTATAGGGGCAGTTTGGGGCAGAGCTGGGGCAGGTGGGTAGAAGCGTGAGGAGTTGGGCACTAAGAACCCGGCAGGAGACCCGGAACATCCAGGTTTTAGATCTGTAGAGATACCACGTTTGTGAAAGACGCGTCGGGTTTGACAGGCGCTCAGCGGCTCGCGGCATTGGGTATAATCCCTGGTCATCGTCTCCCACCACAGATTATTTAGCGGACATGGCCCTAATCTACAGTTCTGTGAGATCCCCAACTGAACAGGAAGATAAAAAGCTCCAAAAACTGCATCAAATCACAAACCAGCCTTTATTCTGCTTTTTTAGGAGAACATAAAAGAAATTTACTACATAAAAAAAAAAAACACAAAATGGTAAACATTCTATAAAAGGAACGAGATTAATATAAAAACCTTCTGATTCGTGAACATTTATATAAAAAGTATTTAAATAATAGTTTTTTAGGACGAGCGATCTCGCTGCCGGTTATATCACGGCGTTGTCGCGTCTCTCCCGTGCTGCGTGCGGAGCGGAGGAGTCCGTCCCGCTCGCTCTGCTCTGGTCCCCGGTCAGCCGCGGAGACGTCGCGTCCTCTCTGTCGGGAGAAGAAACGTTCCTTTTAGTCACACTTTGTACGTTTCGGACATTTATTGCGAATTTATGGCGAGCTGCTCTTACAATCTCTCGCTGATCATCTAGCGGTGGCGCTGTGTGCGGCGCATGCCAGGGGCCACAACCCGGCTCCGCGCCTTGTAAATCCAGCTAACCGCCCTGATACCCTAAAAAAGCTTCCCACCGACCTTATGTCATTTCCGGGGTAATCGGCGTTGGGGACCTTCCTCTTCCTGAAGTACAGAAAATAAACGGCGATCCCGATGAGTAGCAGCACCAAGAGGGTGCCCACCACACCCCCGGCGACCGCTCCGGCATCCACACCGCCTGCAAAGCAAACAGACGCAGCAGGGGTTAATGCCCCAGACATTCGTTCTTTAATGCCCCTTATACAAGGATTTATAATATGTGTGGGGCTGTGGCCTGAAGGAACGTTGTACCTGCGCGGCCCCCGGGATTTTATCGCTGCTTCATGTCTGTCGGCGCGGCTAATAACCCACCTTCCCCCCAGACAGCTGACCCACAACACCCCAGGGGGGCGCCTCAGCGTGGTGACATCTTGATCCAGGCGGCGATTTCCTTTTAAAAGATTATACTCCTGCAAAAATCATTGTGCCCACAACAGATAGGCATCAGGTGCCCTCCTTGCTATAATCCCCTCCAGTTTCTATTGCCCCATTACCCCTAGCCAATCTGCTTACACCCCCCCCCCCAAATATTCCACAATTCCGAAACATTGGGGTATAAATCTGTCCGTGTAAATCCGGAATGTGCCGAGAAATTAATGAGAGAAAGCGATGTCATTAAATTGCGGGTTTGCAGGGAAATTGACGCGAAGGCGTGGAGTGCGTTCGACCCGCTGCCTCCGTTCACCGAGCGCGGTGTGAATGACTGACAGCCTCCAAACACCGTGTTTTTATTCGACGTTCTGAGCGACGGATCGCATTATTCCTCAGAACGTAGAATTATTTGCATTAGAAGTTGTCAGATTCTTTTAATTTATTTGCCAACAATTCAGGGATGATGTCATCGATTTCTTGTACTGAAAACATTTCGCATCGTCAGTCATGCCAAGAAAAAAGGGATCCGTCGCTTACTACGCGATTAACCAAAATGCTCCGATTTAAACCCAATCTTAACCTGGATTGTGGTTAGAGGTGTGGTCAGGGAGGGGCATTTATAAGAAGAATATTGGGTTTATTTACCCCGTTTAATTAATAAAGCCCTGTGTGACCCTCATACCCGGCAAACAGTCCGAGCTCTTGGAAAAGCAAAGTTTGAAGGGAAACATACTCGTTACCGATATGCTTATATCGCACGTCGCCTGGCCCAGTTCATTGGAGGCCGTACACCGGTAGCTGCCGGACAGCGCCTGCGACAGGTTGGTGAGGAGCAGAGAGCCGGTCCTCTGATCTAAAGACAGAAAGGACACAAAAACAGATGGTTTCCTGTGAGGACGAGTATCTGGATTTGGTGTTAGTATGACTGTGTGTGAGTGTTAGGGGTGTTTGAGTGTTAGGGGTGTGTGAGTGTTAGGGGTGCGTGAGTGTTAGGGGTGCGTGAGTGTTAGGGGGTGCGTGAGTGTTAGGGGGTGCAGTTATAGTATGGGGATGTGTTAGTTATGGGAGGCAATACTTAGTACTCCTGTGAAAAGCCATAACTGAGTTATTTACAGCCCCCTCTATCTGCCCCTTGCCCCCCACTCACTCTCCATCATGCCGGGGAGCAGTGGCGTTTTGGATCCCACGAAGGTCCAGGAGAAGATGGGAGTTGGGTTTCCTCCCGAGGAGCTGCACTGAAGGGTTAAATCGGTGCCCGTGATGGGGTTCCCGTTCTTCTGGCAGCTGGCGGACGACGGGGGAGCTGCGGGCAAAAAAAATGGGTCTCGAAAACACATTACAGGGAGCAGTGGGGGCGGGGGAGCTGAGAGAGAATGGGGTCAGTTACTTGGGGACAGGGGGTAGCGTGCAGGGACAGGGCGGTTAGAGGACGGGGGTCGCGTTAGAGGGACGGGGGTCGGTTAGAGGGGACGGCGGGTCCTCGGTTAGGGGACGGGGGTTCGGTTAGAGGGGACGGGGGTCGGTTAGAGGGGGACATGCGTGGGGTCGCGCGTTATGAGGGGACCGGTGGGGTCGTCTTAGAGGGGACGGGGAGCGCGGTTTAGGGGCGGCGGGGTCGTTTTAGAGCGGCAGGGGGCGGTTAGAGGGGACAGCGGGGGCGTGTGAGGGGTATAACAGGGCAGGTTAGAGGGGACAGGGGGGCGGTTAGAGGCTATAAGGTGATATTAGGAAGGTGTGAAGCACAGAAATTAATCTGGATTCTGGAAATATTGTTTTTTGGGTTTACATTAGCAAAATACATGAATTCCCCGTATGTGCTCAGATTACTGCCACCGTGGGAGGGGTAATTATATGGGGTATCAGGGGGCAGGAGGAAGGGGTATTAGAAGGGGCAGGTAGCGTTGTCTCACCCAGGACTGTGAGCAGAACGATCCCGGAGCCGGTGCCGGAGAAGTCGGGGGGATTATTCACTTCGCACGCGTAGGAGCCGTTATCGGACGG
Organism: Spea multiplicata; assembly: GCA_009364415.1. Lineage (NCBI taxonomy): Eukaryota > Metazoa > Chordata > Amphibia > Anura > Pelobatidae > Spea > Spea multiplicata. The sequence goes on from VKOC01006524.1 coordinate 12,405, forward strand.
ACGGATATCAGACAAGGATATGGACGCCACTCCGGCGGTCGGGGGATCCTGGAGAACGTGGAGCCGGTCGGCCTGGGGCCCCGGTTTATACGACACCCCATTAAAATAATAATAAATCTGCAAACAACGGAGAAATGAAACGGGGAAAAAAATCACAATAATGGCTAATAACGTACAGCTTGCTTTTTGAAATGTATTTGTTGCTCTGACATACTGCCCCTTACCGCTCCTTACTGCCCCTTATT
>VKOC01006525.1:0-20249 GCA_009364415.1 Spea multiplicata
GTTTGTATTTAACATCATTTGTTTATTAAATTATTTTAAATAAATCAAAAGTTTACATTCATTTTTTTTATCAGATTAGTCGAAAAAATAATCAGCCAACTAATCGATTATGAAAATAATCGTTAGTTGCAGCCCTACTAATAAGTGGCTTCTGTGGTTAAATGTACTGATTTAACTTTTAATATATGTAGAATATAATTTTTAAAGCTTTAAGTTTTTCATCTTGGCACCCAATGTAATCCTTCACGTATGCCCATTTCTTAATCCCTGGAGCCCTCCCCCTATCGTGTAGGCTTCCAAAGCCAGCATTTGTTCTTGTACATCTTTCAACAGATATTAATAGTAATTGGTGCTATACAGTGGATCTAAAAAGTCTACACACCCCTGTTTAAAATGCCAGGTTCTTATGATTTTAACAACGCTGTGTTATATTCACTGTATAGGATCTTGTTGAAACTTGGTTAAACATATTGTGGTGTGCTTTCTTTGTATTTTCAGAGACCTTAACAGTGTGAATTGTGATGACCTAGGCCCTCTACCTTCAGGGTGGGAAGTTCGGAGTACAGTCTCCGGGAGAATATATTTTGTCGATCATAACAACCGAACAACACAATTTACAGATCCCAGATTACATCACATCATGAAGTAGGCATTTGTAATTCATTACATTTCTATTTTCTGTTTTCCCCACATCTGCTAATTGTCTATAAAGGCATTTAGATTACCCTATAGCTAATATACTCTGTACTAGTATATGCATGGAAAGCTTGTTCCTCTTGGACACCATGTCATTATAAAGTGTTTTATAGTCCTCAGTCACAGCTGAAGGAACCAAGCCAACCTCTGTCGGTGCAGAGTGATGGATCTTTGGAGGATGGAGATGAGTTTCCGGCTCAGAAATATGAACGGGAACTGGTGCAAAAACTTAAAGTCCTGAGGCATGAGTTGGCCCTGCAGCAGCCGCAGGCTGGGCACTGCCGTGTAGAAGTCTCCAGAGAGGAAATCTTTGAGGTATTTCCCTTTTCTCTATAGATTTTTTTTTTCCTTCCCAATGCCTATTTCAAAGATTAGTTGGAAGTTGATTAAATAAGCGCAAATAAAACTATCATGGACATAACATTTTTCCTTCAAATTGGAAACCATAATATAAGGTAGGGAAAATGTTATACTATAATGCTCTTCCTGGGCAGGAGTCTTATCGGCAAATAATGAAGATGAGAACTAAAGACCTGAAGAAGAGGCTTATGGTGAAGTTTCGAGGAGAGGAGGGTTTAGACTATGGTGGAGTAGCCAGGTAATGTTCCACTCTCTAACACTTAAATGCAGCAAGGCTGCATAAGTCTAATCTTTATGCCTTTCTCAATAATCCTGTTGTTGGAGATGTCTTATCTATTTTTTATTGTTTGTATTGCATGACTGAAGGAAGCTCTTTCAATGATGCCTAAATGTCTGTGCATTACTGGCCACTTACCGTATTTCCCCATGTAGAAGACGCACCATAATTTTGGGTCCTGAAATTTGAAAAAAAAATGTATTACACAGTTATTGAACTCAAGTTTTATTTATCATAAAATTCATACTCATCATCCTCATCACTCCCATCCATTAACTGCCCCTGAATAAACACCACCAGCCCAAATATTTTTTTTTACTTACTATTAGATGAGTTGCTTAGCCATGTGGATGCTATAAGGAAAGGGGCGAGGCCAATCTTCGGTGTAACTGCAGGGAGGGGCTGTTAATCAGAGGGGCGGGGCTGATTGTTGGTGTGACTCCTGGGAAGTAGTAACTGCAATCTAGAACCACTGTATATGACGCACCTAGTTTTTAGACACCACATTTTTAGAAAAAGGGGAGTTTTATACATGGGGAAATACCTTAGTTGTTTTAGTGACTACACCTTGTTTTTATTTTAAATACTTACCTTTCTGAACAGCTCCATAAGCAACTCTTAATAATTATGTGCACAAATATCTCTCTTTTTAGTTTGACTGGTTAGGTACAGCTGAATCATCTGTACAGATCCTTAACACCTCTTTAGTTGGGAATTGTATTATTGAGAGCTTGTATTAAAGGGAGGTGCTGCAACATCATCTAATTGTTATCACTCTTTTTGACAGGGAATGGTTATATTTACTATGCCATGAAATGCTGAATCCTTATTATGGGCTTTTCCAGTACTCCAGTGACACTATTTACACCCTACAAATCAATCCTGATTCTTCCATTAACCCAGTAAGTTTTTTTTGATGAATTAATGATTGTACTTGAAGAACCTATGCTATTGTTCAAGTCTTCCGTTTTCTATTGTGTAATTTTGTGTACTGATTCAGGGTGTCATGTGTATCGGTCTTTCAGAGCAGAAATTAAAATTCATAAAAAGTGTGATTAATGTATCCTATTTGAGTGCATCGATATATTTTTTTAATGTATGTAAAGCTCTAACTGTAATTACATAGTGAGGCTGAAAGATCAAAGCTTTTGGGTAAGTGGGTACCTGTGAGAGGAAGAAAGTGTGATCCTCACCCATAACACTGATTGGTTCGTAAAGCATACATGACCCTTCCTTGCGCTGTATGCGTATATACATTTTCCCCATGCGCACTGCACTTTTTTTTGTTCATGTGTAGCACCTGCTTTGAGTTTATTCACTGAATGCATGCGCTGAAAATGCCGCAGTAGAGGCAGGTCTCTGAAGACTGCTTGTCCCCAGAAGATGATTAGGGACCCAGTGTTCCTCCGGTCTTGCAAGGAAGTAAAGTAACATTCCTCAGCTAAAATATTTAGCAATCAATCTTTGTTATATACGTAATTGTATTCTTCTAGATGAAGGAAAAAAAATCCTTTTCAGGAGGTTTTCCCCATGAATGAAAGATGCTTTCTTTGAAACTTCATGGGTAGCAGGAATAATTAATGGCTCAACCGCTTTAAAATGGCAAATCCAGGTCATTCTTGAGTGTCTGGTCTATTTCTAGGACCTTACACACACTGTGGATACAGTTGCGAGAAAACTTTGGAATAACCAGGATTTCTGCATGCATTGGTCATTAAAGTTGTTTCGATATTCAACTGAGAGACATCAATGAACAAATAGTCTGCTTCAATTTATAACCTAATTATTTATTGAACTCGCCATGTAAACCTTCATGGTGCAGGGTGAGGAAGTATATGAACCTTTTGGATTTAATAACTGGTTGACGCTCATTTGGGAAAAAATCACAATTTAAGTTTCCTGTCGTCGTAGATCAGGTGTGCACAAGTTCTGGGACAACTTCTCTTTACAGAGCTGTTGATCTTCTCCTGTACTTTGATTCGTTTTTCTGTTGCAGCACCCAACTTCTGTTGAGTGTCTGTTGATGGACAGATAGCCCCACCTCTTTCTGCAAAAATGTATTAATTTTTCTGTCAATGCAGCAACTTTGTTATAATATATTAATATAGTGAGTGTAAATGAATCAAATTTGACAAAATACTCTGAGTCTGTTTAATATAGGCTAAAAAAAAAGTCTACAAAGAAATTCAAGACTTTGTTTTCCATTTCTTCTTTAGGATCACCTATCTTACTTTCATTTTGTTGGTCGAATCATGGGCTTGGCTGTGTTCCATGGACACTACATAAATGGAGGATTTACAGTCCCTTTTTACAAGCAGCTTTTGGGAAAACCAATTCAACTTTCCGACCTGGAGTCGGTGGATCCAGAACTACACAAGAGCTTGGTGTGGATTCTGTGAGTATTTTGTGTTGTGAATACATTGTAAAAGCAAAATACCTTCAGCCTGCATCCATGTTTTGGAAGTGCTTTGTGTGTGTAATTGTTAATGTTTTTTTAATTACCTTTTATTTATAAACGCCAACAAATTGCACAGTGCTGTGCAGTTTATTTGGGGGCTGTTGGCACGTAACGCATACACAAATATACATTTATATACCGACTCATCAGGAGTTTAGAACCCTGCATGTGAGCTTGCCATCAACCCTCTGGTACTTTTTATACAAAGATCCTGGCAGGAATCGTCGGTTATGAGGGCCCCACTCACGCGCTTTCAATCTAATGGAGTAGTATGGGTAATTGAAGCAAAATGATGTGTGAAAAGAGGGAGCAGTAGCTGTCTCGTAGTGGTAATTAGGACTAAGTGGTTTCAGAATGCAAAATAATTTTTCTAAATAAAAGAGGCGTAGGAGGGTGGATTTAAGACTAATTATCTAATGCTTGGTATGAAACTGCAGCATGAATACACGGGATACTCCTGTACGTTATAGAAAAAGAAAAAATGTAGCACTAGTGCATTTTTTTATATATTTTTTTACTTTAAAGGTGTTCTGAAGGGATCACCTTATAAATGTTGACCCGCTTATACATTATTTAATATATCATAGCGCCTGAAAACACTCTCCTAAAAAAAATTGTTCTACTCCTGTACTTTGCTATACAAGTACTCTGTATAGAACAATTATGGTACATCTAGGGTGATCACATATCCCAGATTGTCCAGGAATGGTAATTCTGAGTGAAGGAGCCAATCTCAGCCAATCAGGAGAGACTTCTCAACTCTCCTGACTGGATGAAAGTTCAGAAGTCTCTCCTTCACACCAAGCTCATTGTAAGCTGCAGCTAGCACCAGGTATGTGCGACTGTGTGTAATGTCTGGTAGTAGAGGGTAGCGCCACCGAATCAGCACACCATGCATGCCATCTTTTCCTGATTTTCTAACGCATATTGATGTAATGTGATGGGACTGGGAGTAAAATAATTTGTTTAATACATTAAAAAACAGCTAATCTTTGTGTAAAAATAAATAAATAAATAATAAAAAAAAAATAAATTACAGAAAAATTGGACCCTAGGCATTTCCTTGAGCCCCTGCCACACTGACCATTGATTAGGGGAAGACAGAGTCAGTACAGTCTTCCCTGTTCCTGACCCTACTGTGGCATTGAGGTCCTCTCCACTAATCATCCCCAGAGTCCCTTTGTCCCTCATTCACTAAGACACCTTTTACTTCCTGTAGTTCAGGTATAGATCAAATAAACAACACATGTAAACAGCTCGTGCATGTATAGATCAACTGAATAAGAAATACAAACCCTGTATTTGCTGGTATACATAAATAATGTGTGGAAGCATAGCATAGCAGATACAGAACAGACTAACACCCAGCTTTGCAGGTACTGATCAACTGGAAATCACATAACTAAGCATTAAAGATATAGATAGATAATAGATTAGATAGGTATAAATTACAGGCATAGATCACAGGATGCACACCCCCAAAGCCAGCCCTGGTGTCCACACTGCCCACATAGAACCCGACCATCACCAAGATAACATTAACAAATTACAGTCCAGAGTGAGACGACTTTGTCCCCAAACAGCCTAGCGTGAGCCAATTTTGTCCCCAAACAGCCCGCCCTGACACCAGTACAGCCAGCCAAACACACACACCAGGACAGGCTCTGCCACACTGACACCCACAGCCAACCCCCTTTGGTTTTGGTGTATCCCCCCCCACACACACCGTTGTGTATTGCCCCATGTGGATTTGTCATGTCCCCAGCCAGCCCCCCTCCCTTGTGTATTGATGCCCCCCCTTTGCATTGTTAATGACCCATGTATATTGAACCAGCCACCCACCCCACACCTTTGTGTATTGATTTATGTGGTGCCCCAACCACCCTGTTGTGTACTTATACCCCCTAGCCACCCCCATTTTGTATTCAATTGTTGTCCCAATGCACTCCCCCTTTGAATATGGCTTTCCTTCCGTCATTACCCCAACTATTTGAATACTTACATTTTTGCTGCCATCCTTCACTGCTGCTGTCCTCCAATGTGCTCTACCTGTCACGAGGAACTGTTCTATGTGACTCCACCCCCTTTAGCGGCCCATCACATTCACGATGTGACGTGCCGCTAAAGGGGCGGAGTCACACGGTACAGGACACTGTGGAGGCACGCTGGCCGCTTAATGATTTTAAAGCGGCCAGCGTATCTTACCGCCGCTTTAGAACTCACAGCCATATCGGCTGCAGTAGCATCTCTGTGTGCCGGGCAGTTCGGCCAGCCCACCGCGGATGCTGCGGGCATTAAAGACGGCCCTGCCGTGGCCGAATCTGCCACTTAAATGGGCGGCCACGCGGGCGTTTAAGGTAGAATCAGGGCGGCCTGGGGGGGGCAATAATGGGTTAATTATCTGAAACTGCTCATGTCGAATGATTGTATGTATATTCTCAGATTTCTATAGAACTCCTATATTGGCCAAATCACATTAATGGTACATAAAAAAATATATCTGGAGCAATAATGTAAATATTGTATGCTTGTTTCCTGCTTTCTTAGTGAGAATGACATCACATCTGTATTAGACCACACCTTCTGTGTCGAGCACAATGCTTTTGGGCAAATCCTCCAGCATGAACTCAAGCCCAACGGAAGGGAAATTCCTGTGACAGAGGAGAACAAAAAGGAATATGTGAGGTAATAAAACCTCCCTGTATTCGTACGTATTGTGATATTGGCAATAATATGTAAAACCAACAAATGTATCTAAGTGTAACCTTTTCCAAACCAAACATCTAGGAACTAGCCCTCATGTAAAACTTTCTTTTTTTAATATTGCCACTCTGCCTCCAGAAAAGCCTCATGCCCCCCCCCCCCCGACTTACCAATGCTGGGGGGCCAGTAGTACACCCTTACCGCTTCTATAGGAATTAAGATGCCTAGTAGCAGACAGGAGCTGCAAATCAAATTCAATTGATCATCGGCAAACGTAACCACCTCTGTAAAAGGCTACCCAGGGGTACAAATGGAGAGCTCAGGGTCTGAAGATGTAATGGTCCAAAAAGTGACGTGATCCAAAGTCTGGACCCTGAGCAACAGCAGCAGGAATAGTCAGTGCGGTAGCCCGGAAAGAGTTCCATAGCTGTGGCTAGGTGAACCCGGTCCTAAAGATTGCTAATAAAACCAAGGTTCACAAGCTACCTCCCTCTGTTGTTCACCACAAAGTTAATGTAACCTCAAAAGAATGACATAGTGGGACTAAGGGTGTCCGTAGCAACACAGTTCCAATTGTCGGTGGGCATCGCTGTGGTTTCTACAGTTCCATGAATTTGTGTCTAGGTCAGGTGCATTGAGCGTTTCCTGGGTTGTAGAGCCCCATAGCCGGCTAGTTCATGGAAGTCTGGTTCCAGCATACCAGACGGGGTTTCTCATTCACCCTGTGCCCCCCGAATGAGCAAAGGGTTACGTAGACGTAAAAGGCGTCTCTCCAGGTATCCACCAGTGCCCCCCTTCCAAACTCAAACATACCGCCATGTGTCCTCAGCCTCAGGGGGTTACTGTGGCAAGTTACAGCTCAGACTACTGGTATCAGCATGTTAAGTTCATGACGGTACAATTAAAAGTATGGCTTGTTTGCTCTAAAAAGAACACGGCAGCACTGCCTAGGTTTGTAAAGTTGCATCTGAACACAAGACTTCTGATATCCTTGGACAGATGTTTGGGGGGGGGGAAACAAACACTGCATACCAACTGGCAAGCACAGTAGTGGTTTGGACTTGCTTTGCTGCCACAGGACCCATGAACCTTGCATTAGTTTAGTCAACCATTAATCCCTCTGTACTCTGGGTATTCTAGAGTCAAATGTGAGGCCATCTGAGTTGGATATCCGGGTTGGCCATCTGACAGTTAAAGCTTGACCAAAATTGAGTCATGTAACAGAATGGCTCACCTGATTGAAATGCTGTGGCAGGACCTTAAGAGAACTGTGCATAACCAAATGCCAGCAAACCTCAATGAACTCAAGCAGCTTTGTAAAGACGAGTGGGCCAAAATTCCTCAATGTCAGGGATGGATAGTCATACAGAAAATTATTACGTCAAGTTATTTCTACTAAAGGTGGTTCTCCAAGCTATCGAATCATAAGGTGTACTTAGTTTTTCAAACATGGCTTCTCAATTTTGGCTTTTTCTGTTGAATAAATGATGACACAATGTTATGTCATATGTTCATCTGAGTTTGAATTCACCTGATTTTTAGACCTGCTAAGGAACAGATGATATGTAAAACCATAGAATTCCGATATGCATTCAGGGGGATTATAGTAAAACAAAACTTTAAATGATTCAGCAGACTTTTATATGAAAGGTGTGCACCAAAGTTCTACGTGTTTTGTGGAACATAAGTGTTCCGCTTTGTGTTTTAAAAACAGTCCGACAGTATTTTATTCAGATATTGGTTTAGTCTGTATTTCTACAAAATGACCAGAGTCTTTGGACTTTGTGGGCGCAATACAGACAGTGGACCATTTAAACGTTAAAACTACTGAACATTTGTGCTGCTTTATTTTGAGTTGTATTTATCCCTTCTCCTGCAGGTTGTATGTTAACTGGCGTTTTATGAGAGGTATTGAGGCTCAATTCCTTGCTCTGCAAAAGGGGTTTAATGAACTGATACCCCAGCACCTCCTGAAGCCATTTGAACAGAAGGAACTAGAGGTAATGAAAGCCTGATTCAAACAAAAAATGTTAAGCAGCATTTTCTCTTGTTGGTTATATTATTTGGAATTATTGTAAACTGATATTTTAGCTGACTTTGGTCTGTATCCATTCTCAGGGATCTTGGTTGTTTGAGGACAAATTCCCTTAGGGGTACTTTTGCTCTATATTCAGATATAACATGGAAGTATTCAAAACATCCTGATGGTTTTACCTGACTAGGTTGCAACCTTATATGAATAGCAGTAAAAGGTTTCAGGTCAAAAAGACTTGAGCCCTGCTCGGGACTGCTTTTTTTTTTTAATCCTGCCCGCTCCCGCTATGTGGGTGTTCCGCTCCCGCCACATTTGTGGCCAGTCACGCCCACCTCCTTACCTGAACTGCAGATTTCCCGCACCCTCGAGTTTCTCCCTCACAGCGTCTCTTCTTTTGCTTTGCCCAGGAACAAGGTGGAGTCACGGGAAGTGACATCACATCACGTGACTCCATTTTGTTTCTGGGTGGAGCGAGAGAGGAGACACTAAGGGAGCAGCGCGAAGGCAGCCTTGCGGGGCTGCACAGGATTACTAGTACCCGCGGGTACAGTGGCTGACCGCCCACTCTTGCCCGCAAGTTTCTTGACTGGTCCGCCGGGACCCGCCTCCCAATGCAGTCCTCTACTTCAGACGGCCCGACTAATGTCTTGTAAGGGGGAAAAATGTACATAACTACTCTTAGGATCAGATAAGCAAATTAAGTTTCGTTTCATTGTAATCCCAGATGCACCCTCAAGTCTATCTGCAGTCTTATCTGGTTATCTGTACATAAGTATTAATATGCATTGTATTGGACAGGTGGATTCTGAGATTAGAACTTTATTTTTGTAAAGTTTTGAAAATAATTTGGTCCTACTGTTTAACTATAGACTCAAGTGTGTTGCTTTGCATATGTGATTTGTGTGCTTTGTGTTTAATCAACAGCTTATTATTGGTGGCCTGGATAAAATTGATCTAGCTGACTGGAAGGCAAATACTAGGCTGAAGCACTGCCTTGCAGACAGCAATATTGTCAAATGGTTTTGGCAGGCAGTGGAAGCCTTTGATGAGGAGAGGAGGGCACGGCTTCTGCAGTTTGTCACCGGCTCTACACGAGTACCTCTTCAGGGCTTTAAGGCTCTACAAGGTAACTTTGTAGCATGCGTTTAATAATCGTTTTTTTTTTCTTACGTACCCAGTGTGAGCAATGGGAAAGCTTTCTGAGCTTGCATGAAAGGGTACTTGGAGACACATGGCTACAAGCACTAACTGTTCATGTTGCACTAGAGTCTTCTGCTTTCTTTATTGTCCTACAGTGCTATAAAACTAGTTGAACTCTGTTTAATGATGACTTTTCCTGTAAGGTTCAACAGGTGCAGCAGGCCCCAGGCTTTTCACTATACATCTAATTGATGGCAACACAGACAGCCTCCCCAAAGCCCATACCTGGTAAGATGTTTTTTTGCTGTCTTTTTGAACACTTCTTGTAAGTAAACAAGCGTATTCAACTCTACAGTGCAAAATTGCACATCCTTGAATTTGTAATACAAAACATTTACAATGTAATTGGTGATAGAACGATTGTATACATCTTGGTGTCATTCATTTTAGAATAGAACCAGTGTATGATTAAGTGGTATTTCCAGCTTTGCATGGTGATACAATCCATTTGGGAAGGAATAAAAAGTTGAATGAATATGTGGAATATTTACTTTAGATTAATTTTAAGTTCAGCTGTTTTACAACCTGACTACAAACCTTGCTTCTGGCAATAAAAATGACTGGCAGTATTTGAATATGAAGCACTTTATGCTTGCTGGAAATGCTAAATTGGTGGAATCTCTGAGGTCACAAAATTTTACTTTTTACTGGGTTTACATAGAATGTGTGTGTGTGTATATATATAGATAGATAGATAGATAGATAGATATCTATATAGATATATATCTATATCAACTTCAATTAAAGACCCACATTTTCTCATGATATATTGCAGATATAAAGCTGGTAGCATGAAAAAACAAAGCTGTGGTGATTGTCAGTGATTTTATATTTATTTATCATCTAAGGTGACTTTTTGCAGTAGGCTTAGATGTGTTATAAAATCACTAACTTTCTACAAAAACTACCAGGATGTGTTTTGCTGTTACAAAGAATTTTGCTTTAAATATATACAAATGCTTAGACGTTCTCGCTAAAATCAGACTTTCACAATACCCTGCTTAGGTCACTACTGCTGGTAGTTAATACTAAGTGTGAAAGTAAAAGTCTAATTTATGCTGTTGCCCGTAAGTGTACTTGTTAATACACCTTATTTCTTTTTTGTGTTTTAGTTTTAACAGAATTGACATTCCACCATATGAGTCCTATGAAAAACTGTATGAGAAACTTTTAACTGCAGTAGAGGAGACATGTGGCTTTGCAGTAGAGTGAATGCTCTCAACCAAAGGAAACTGTTACACAAACCTGATCAAAACCTACAGACATGCTGCAGACCCTTGAACTCTTGTCTACATTTCCTGGTTTCCCTTCCACACCTTTTTGGAAGAACGTGATATCGCCTTGTCATTTTTTTGTTCAAAAGATCCTAATTCTCAAAAGTATTGCAAATTGTCAGAGTACCAGGGATAGTCGATACGTATCAGACATGAGGGTATTTCAGAGCTCTTATGTAGTTTGTGGATCATAAGTTGGAAGCTACATCCAGGTATTTCTTCATTTAAAATTGAATGGTAGAGCATATCTTATATAGTAGTCTTTAAATTTGTGCTCTGGGTGCAAAGATGCAAAGCTAACCATTGGTTTTGTAGTTTCTTGCAGTAGAAGTTTCTACACATGTGTGAAGGTTACTGGGTGTTTACACAGTGGAGGGTCTTGACAGATTTGCTAACTGTACATTTGCACAATAGGGACCAGCCTGTTAAGTTCATTTATTTACAGTGTGTATGTTTTAAGTATTTCAAATAAAGTTGGTTTTAGGTAATGCTTAGAACTGGAGGGAAAATATCAAATATATTATTTGTGTTCTGAATCAAATGTTTTATTGCCAAGCTACAAAGATATGTATACAGTTGCATTATATGAAAAATGGAAGTGATGCATTGTAAACTTCATGTTGTATTTTGCATTTTAGACATTTTATTTATAAATTCATTTAAGTGAAGTCCTGTGTGAAATCATTGTTGTGAGAAATGTAAGCATCATGCAACCTAGTGGTCATGTGTAGGTTAGAAAACATTTCTCTTTTGCCTTGTGCTAATCTCTCTCTCATGACTCTAGCTGTAGTATATATATTTTTCTTTACATCTGTTTTTTCCACATACGTTGAACAGAAACTAGGAGCATAACTAATGTCTACAGAAAGTAGCTGCTTTTCATATGACCCATGGATTTCATAGTAATGGCTGCATCTTCTGCAATGACTGCCATCTTGTAGTTTAAAGAAAGCAGAAAAGAAAGTAAGAGAGTACAGGCGTGAATAAAAAATGGAGGAGGAAAACATTGTTACACGAGGGTGTCCTGGGGCCATCCAGTTTCCACTTGAAGGTGCGCTGGAGAGCGTAGCAGGTGTTACGGATCAAATCATATAACTAAGCCTTTTGGGGTTTTTCCCCCTCTAGACTGAGAATGTTCCATATGTTATCCTAGATTTCCGTAAAGGGTTGAAATCCCCCTTCCCCTTGCAGTAGCTTGAGTAAAAGTAGTAATTATTACCTTTTAGGCAGGGCTCGACAAATCCCAGGCGCCAGGTCGCCATGGCGACAGAGAATTTTGTGTGGGGACCTGACCCAACACCCCCCCAGATGCCTGATTGCTCCAAGAGAGCCACAGTGCAGCATTAACCCCTTAAATGCCGCGATCGCTTTGGGCGAACATGAAGAGTGCCTTTTCGTTCCAAAGACATGAAGAGAAGACAGCGGCTGTAAAATGTAGACAAAGACACAACACGAAGAATCTTCTTGATCGTCTAGGCTATTTTAAGTAGTTAAAGAAAAGGGCATTAGGCAAGGTACTTCAATTTTATTTATATTTGGACTTTTTTAACTTTTAGTTTTTGTACTCTATTTCATTTATTTTTTTCCTATTCTTGATTTGTGTGGTTATGGGAGTTAGCAACATTGATGGTCTGATGTGCATATCTTGCTACATGTATGCATGCCTGGATGAATCCTTCCAGGGTCCATACCTCTGTGGCCGGTGTGAGCAAGTGGCTTCTCCGGAAGCTCCTATTGGAGATCTGGAGAAGTAAATTGCAACTTTGAGACAGAATTACAATCATGAAAGGAGTCTACTGCTCACTGATCAGAGTGTAGCGGAGGGGATAAGACAGCTCGTAAACAGGCACATAGCAGGGTGACAGTTACATGTGGTAGCAGAGGGGGAGGGAAGAGGAAAGGTTTACCTAGTCCTGACCTTGTGGAGATTTGCCTGCTTGAGTGAAGATATTGGGTACATCAGCTCAGGAGTAGCTGCACTGGAGGAAGCTGTTCCTTCTTGCAGCCGAGGGTATGGGTAGGGCAGGGCTAAGAGTGTAAGAAAAGCTAGACGGGTTGTTGTGGTAGAGTACAGTTTGCTGTCTCCCGGGTGCTCGGGTCTGGCATGTTGCCGACAGAGTGGATGGATTATTGGGAGGAGCTGGGGAAGACCCGGCTGTCATGGTCCATATTGGTACCAATGACAGTCAGTGGAAAATGGAAGGTCCTAAAGAATGATTTCAGGGAATTAGGAAGTAAACTGAAAAGAAGGACCTGCAAGGTAGTATTCTCAGAAATATTACCTGGGAGATTATGGAGGTTTATGGGTGGCTAAAGTCATGCACTGGGCTGATTTTGTGCTTGGGTACATTCTCTAAGAAGAAGAGGGTCTGCTGTGCTAGGACAGGATGGCTAGAAGGTCGGAGGGGATTTCAAACTAGTGGTAGGAGGAGAGGTACACAGAAATCTAGAAAATGGAGATAGCACAGAAAGGAGATGGGCCTTAGATCAGAACAAGAGGGGCGGAGATGGGGGGGGCAAGATCAGAACAGAGGCGGTATGTAATAACAATTCACAAAATACGAGAGACTCAGGATAATGTATGCTTACTAATGCAAGGAGCCTAAATAACAAAATGGAGGAACTAGAGGCAATAGCATATACTAAGCATGATGACATATTAGGTGTAACGGAAACATGGTGGGATGAGACACATGACTGGGAGGTTAACTTAAATGCTTACACATTATGTAGGAAGGATAGAAAAAGCAGGAAGGGAGGTGGAGTATGCTTGTATGTTAACAATGAGCTAAAGTCTGATATTAAGCAATTTGAATGTGACAAGGAAAATGTTGAAGATTTATGGGTAGATATCAGCTTGGGGGGAAAAAAAATCAACTACTAGTTGGGATGTTATAAACCACCTAATGTTAATACTGATGAGGAAGAACAGCTGTTGGAGCAAATCTGAGATTTTAATTACCCGGACATAAATCGGGACAGAGGGACTAGTAGTTCTGCAAGGGTAATTCAGGTTTTTGGACCTGTTAAATGATACCATGTCACAATTGGTACGAGCATCAACTAGAAAAGATTCTTGTATGGATCTTGTTATAAGAAACAATGTTGATCTATTGTCAAACATTCAAGTAGGGGAGCACTTGGGTAATAGTGATCACAATATGGTGTCTTTTGAAATAAACTCAAAAAAGAAAATTCACACGGGGAATACTAAAACATAATTATAAGGGCAGCTTTTCAACAAACTCTCTTTAGTGATAAAAACACTGAGGTAAAATGGAATATTCTCAAACAAATATTAGAAAGGTATACTTCTCAGTATGTACCATTGGGTAATATAAAAGAAACAGATTGAAACCAATGTGGCTTAGTGGGCAAGAAATTTAAAAAGAAAAGGGCCTTTTAAAGCATTTAAATCAGACAAATCAGAGGCATCCTAAATAAGATAAAAGGAAGCCAAAAATGCATGCAAACAAGGAAAGGAGAAAGTGTGATAGCCAAAGAGAACAAAACCAACCCCCAAAAAGTACATAAATTCTAAAAACAAAAAATGAAAGTGTAGGTACATTAAAAGCAGAGATGGGTGTGTTAGTTAACGAGGACCAGGAACCTATGGCAATTGATATGCAAAGACTAGTGCAAAAAATTTGCACATACATTGTGTTTGGATCACTCAGGACAAGGCACTGCAGAAACTAAAGAAAACTGTAAACAAAGCCCCGGGGCCTGACGGCATTCACCCACGAGTACTTAAGGAGCTAAGTCTGGAAATAAGTGAACCTCTGGCTTTTATCTTTCAGGATTCTTTTTTTCTTTTTACATTCATCTTTATTGAAACGTTTTTTATTTTATAGACAGACGAGTACCATGATAAACAACCTTACTATGTAATCTCGTATTACATAGTAAGAGGTTTCCACAAAGAATAAGTAAGGAATATAACATCATGGATTTCAGAACATCCAACCTGCAAACGCAGAGCCACCAAGGAGGGAGGGGAGACATTATGTGAATTTTTGTGTTAAGAATAGGGAATCAAGTTGACACCCGATGGCCAGAAGAAAAAAAAAAGATATAAATGACAGTTAATGATTGTTTAACCGTTCAATCCATTATGATAAGAATAAAGCTCTTATATTCATCCAATTAAGGACTTTGGAATATAATTTTTTTTTTATTGCTGCCAGTCGATAGAATTACTATTCCAATTTCTTGCAATAAGAAGTTTTGCTGCTACAATGAAGTGTGTCATTATTATTGAAGTTTTATTGCTTAGACCAATTTAGGTGTAATAATGCGAGCTCTTATCTTCGAATTATCGAAGGGTTGCCCATCTGGTTTAGTTTAGTAAACACTATGTTCCATAGATTTTTAACAATGTCGCGTTCCCACCAAATATACAGATAATCTCCCGGCTTTGTATTATATTGGCAGCAGATATTTGAGTGTAGTGAAAAAAGTTTTTGGAGTTTGGTAGGAACTATACCAAAAACTAGCCAATTTAAATAAATTTTCTCAGATTTCAACATTATGGATGGTGATGTTTTATTGCTTCTAACCAATCACTACAAGAAACTTTCTTATTTAATACAGTAGACCACGTTTGAAGGGACATTCTTAGTTTATTATATCTGCTTAACAGAAAGGAATACAATTTGGACATACATTTTGCAATTCTCTGTCCAGAGAGTAGTGTTTCTAGACATGAGATTTTGTCGTAACTATTCCTTATAACAGATTTATCTATGACATTTTTAACTCTCAAATAAGTAAAGATATTTGTTACCTAGACAAATTACTAAACTAGTTGTGGGAATGTTTTTACCTTATCATAGTTTAGTAAATTATTTATTTTCAAAATCCCTGCTGATTTCCAAATAGTCAGATCTATATTTGGAATATTAAACTCTTTAAGACATCAATCTTTGTGGCTGAAATTATTTTATTTAAACCTAAATTCTTTCTTATTAATAACCATGTTGACATAAGATTTAAGAGAATAAAATCTGAGAGTTTTAATCGTCTATATCCTCTCGAGCAAGCCCATATTGATCACCTCCTAGTATATTCTGTTTCTCTATTCTCTTTCCTAAATGGTACCAGAGGATTGGGGGGAAGGCAGGTGTGGTTTCTATATTCAAAAAGGGTTCAAACACTTTGCCTGGAAATTATATACCTGTGAACTTGTGTGTGGCTGGGAAAATATTTGAAGGGCTATTAAGGGATAATATTCAAGAATTCATTGGGATGAACAGTGTTGTTGGCAAAATCATCATGGTTTTATGAAACATAGGTCATGTCAAACTAATTTAATTGCATTCTGAAGCAGAGCATGATCCCCTCCCTTCGGACACTCGGCTGCAGGGCAGTATTCTAACATGATAACCACTCCAAACACACCTCCAAGACGACCACTGCCTTGCTAAAGAAGCTGAGGATAAAGGTGATGGACTGGCCAAGCATGTCTCCAGACTTAAACCCTATTGAGCATCTGTGGGGCATCCTCAAACAGAAGGTGGTCGAGCGCAAGGTCTCTAACATCCACCAGCTTCATGATGTCATCATGGAGGAGTGAAAGAGGACTCCAGTGGCAACCTGTGAAGCCCTGGTGACCTCCATGACCAAGAGGGTTAAGGCAGTGCTGGAAAATAATGGTGGCCACACAAAATATTGACACTTTGGGCCCAGTTTGGATATTTCCACTTAGATGTGTACTCACTTTTTTTTGCAAGGTTAAGACGTTAATGGATGTGTGGTGTTATTTTTAAGGGAACAGCAAATTAAACTGTTATAAAGGCTGTACACTCACTACTTTGTGAATTGTGCTTTTGTATTTAGAAAATTCTGTTTTAGCTTCATTAACGCCTGAGGAAGGGACCTAACAACTTGGTCTCAAAAAGCTCTCAATTAAACTCTGTTAGCCAATAAATGGTATTTTAACTATAACTTTCTTATTATAACTATAACAGAGGGTCATTTCTTTAGTGTTGTTACATGAAAAGATATAATAAAATATTTACAAAAAATTGAGGGGTGTACTCACTTTTGTGAGATACTGTATATGTGTATATATATATATATATAATATGTGTGTGTGTATAACATGAAACCCCTCCCTCTGGAACACCACCATTTTAGCTCCCGTTTGAGCCTGGTTCACATGGTCTGGGGATACCTTCTGCACTGTTAGCCCCTGCCTGGGCTATTTCCGGGCGGTTCCTTGCCATTTCTGGTGGCACAGATAAAGAGAGCTCCGCCTATCATGTAGGGGATAAACAAATAAAACTAGGGCTATCCTCTCAGGAACTTTTTTCACAGGGTTCTTGGGGAGCCTGGATCCCTCACCCACTACATGCTTTAGGGAAGCATGATTGGGGACACGATTTGGGCCCTTGGGTAGAGGTGTCCACTGGGACAGTCCGGCTGCGGACCTCAATGGTACCTTCTAGCCACTCTATCCCCATTCGCAACTCTACTCCTATGGAGGAGGAAGTGGGTCATAGGTTGCTGTTTGGGCACCAGATTTGTAGTTTGGTAAGATTTTTTTATTTTGTGTTGCCTTCTCCTCTATGCTTTAATGTCTGTTATTTCTCTGAGTCTTCCATGATATCTGATAACTATGGGATAGACAGTTCAGTACAGAAAGATGTCCCTAGGAAGGCCTCTTCTGAAACCAAGCACCAGGCTTGTTCCTCATTCAAAGAGAACTTTAAAGGGACCCTTTTTAGGAAGCTGTGCTTTTCTGCTAAGCAGGAATCAGTGGTAGAATTTGTCTCCTGGCTGAAAGAAGAGCTCCAGTCGACCTTTGAGCATTTATGGAGACTCGTACATCACCCTGTCCCATCTCCACTTTGCTTGTCCATTCCAGCAAGAGGATGAAGCCGGCACTTCCTCAGAGTCAAACCTGCTCCCGTACTACACTCCCTCTTCCTGTAGAAGAAATCAACACACTTATTTCAGTGGTCAGAGGTACTTTGGACATGGGTCGACAGTTGGTTTTCAAAAAGTCAAATCTATTTCTGCGCTCTCCGAGAAAGTGTGAAACCTTTCCAGTGCAAGAGTGTCTGGCTGCTATCATTGCTGATCAGTGGATGCAACCGGAAGAGAGACTTACTTTTTCTAGGAGAGTTAATAATGAGGAACTCTGGGACGCTCCTCGAGTCGATGCTTTGGTGGCTGAAGCCATTAGGAAGACGCTGCCTACTTCAAGGATCCTATGATAAGAAGGCGGAGGGTGCTGCAAAAGAGAGCCTTCGAGGCAGCTGCATCTAACTTCCGTCTTATCATTGCCTTTGCATGCACTGCCTGATCTGCCCTTGAAGATCTGTCTGCTATACCTGGGTCCGAACAAGTTGCTAGGAATATCTGGAACCTGCCTGGCTGTGTGACGGCTCTTTGACGTCTCTAGGAGAACCCTGTGGCTTAAGGCTTAGTCAGCAGACAATGCTTTCAAGAACTGCCTCTGCTGCACTCCCTTTCATGGAAAAGATCTGTTTGGATCTAAACTGGAAAACCTCTTGGAGAGAACCACCAGAGATAAAACTGCCAAGTTCAAATCGAATCCCTTTATTTTCTCTGGGGTTTGGGGAATCCAGTTCTTTTCACGATAAACCCTATCAGCTCCCCAGAGATCAACCACAGAGGGTTGCTTGCTTCATAATTTCTGTTAGGCCACACCTACTTTCCTTTATAGCCTTTGAACCCAGTTAACCCCTCCTCTTGCTTCAGGCTGTGGCTATATTTGCTGAGCTGATTCGTGATTGCCCTTTCATGGTATCACACCCGATCAGCTGACTTCCTGGTTTTTGTATTGATGCCTGTGTATGACCCGGCCTGGCTGATATTCCTGATTCCTGTCTACTGACTCCTGCCTTTCCTGATCTCGGCGTGTATGACTACCTATTCCGGTTCCTGATGTTGACTCGTCTTATGTTTATGTTTTTGGATTCTGATTTGGCTTCTAATTTACTTGCTGTATATTTATTTACCATTAAAGGTGTGTTAACTAGTATTTCTGTCTCAGTACTCTGACACAGGGGTGACAACCCCCCACTCAGATTCTTTGTTTCTTTCTCCAGGAATGGACCAAGATTACTTCAGATCCCTTGACTCTATAATTTGTTCAGGGTATGCCCAGCAGCATTGTCCTCCTCGTATTTGCACCCTATGACACAGGACCCGGCTCTTTTCATTTTGCCAATCACCTCAGTCAGGTTTGAATTATCCTAAGCTAGAAAATATTTCTTCAGGAAGGTGAAATCAGAGAGGAAAGCTCCTTTTTACCGTGGAGCAAATTCAGACTGTCAGCTGTAAAGTCTGCAATGCCTATTTCAGAAGATGTCACTCCTTCTAAGTGCGACCCTTTTTTTATAGTTATAAAAAGACCACCTTGTCGCTAGAAGATTGCTCACACATTTCTGATCAGATGGAGAAGAATTTAGAAGTGCCTATAAAAAAAAATAATCATTTGAAGCCTCTGCCTTCAAACCAGGAATTGCCTCTGCTTTGGTGGCTAGAGCTGTCAGGCCATGGCTGAGAGAGCTTGAGGATAAAATCATCGCTAAAGATTCTCAAGAATTGCTTCCGTCAAATTAACAGTGGACTTTTTGTGTGACCTTTCTATTGAATCCATTAGAACATCAGCCAGGGCTTCTGATTTTTCTGTTGCCAGAAGAGCTGTATGGTTAAAGGGAAGGGAAGATCTTGAATCCCTGTTAGAAATAACTACAGGTGATATGCATTATATGCTCCAGAGAAAGGCAGTAGCAAAAAGAAGATTTCAGCCTTTCCGTTAGCACCTTCCTGGTCAGCCCTGGGGCATAGCTCCAGGCATCAAAGGCCTAACAGGGAGCAGGGTCACAGAGACCACTCCTTTCACGAAAGAGTAAGATCGGACAGACTCTCCTTCTTCAAAACGCCCCTGAATCCTTACAGCTCAGCATGAAAAAAATTCTTTCTTGACCCCAAAATGGCAGTCAGATTTCTCCTTGGATCAATAAGCTGTTTCCCCATAATTAAGATTATATCCCTGAATATTATGTTTTTCCAGGTATCCATCCAGTTGCTGTTTAAACATCTGTACAGACTCTGATAAAACTACCTCTGCAGGCAGAGAATTCCACATCCTTATTGCCCTTACTGTAAAAAAACCCTTTCCTCTGCCTTAGTCTAAATCTCCTTTCTTCCGGTCTGAACGCGTGACCACGTGTCCTATGCATAGTCGTGTTTATGAACAGATTTCCACAC
>VKOC01006526.1:0-27917 GCA_009364415.1 Spea multiplicata
ATAGATAGATAGATAGATAGATAGATAGATAGATAGATAATGGAGGGAAAAGGGAAAGGCAAGGCAAAGGAAGGAAGGACAAATAAATTTCAAAAAGGGAAGAAAGGAAGGAAGGAAAGAAGGAAGGAAGAGGAAAAAGAATGATGGAAGGAAAAGGAAGAAAGTAAGCAAAAATAAAGAACAGGGAAGAAATGAAGGAGGGAAGGAAGGAAGGAAGAAAGGGGAAAGGAAGGAAGAAAGAAAGAAAGAAAGAAAGAAAGAAAGAAAGGAAGGAAGAAAGGAAGGAATTAAGGAGGAAAGAAAAAATGAAAGAGGGAAGGAACGAAAGAAGGAAGAAAGAAAGAAAGAAAGAAAGAAAGAAGGAAAGAAGGAAGGACAGAAGAAAGAAAAGGGAAGAAGGAAAGGTAATGAAATAAATAAAGATAATAATAATAATAATAACAAATAATAATAAAAGGAGGGGGGAGGATCACATTTGCTTGGAAGTATGACGATTATATGGAAGAGTCTGCTCTAGCATTGTGACAAATGTGAGTACATATAAGTAGCCGCTAATGAGTGGAGTAGTGACCCACTATTCTGTATATATTTGTGCCAAGTGTCACATGTATATATATATTAATATATATTTGTTGGTGCTTCTTGTGTTCTCTGGAAATGAAGTCACGTGGCTGGGCTGTTGTAAGTTTACTTAAGTGACCTGCGGGCAACAGAGAAAGAAAAGGCAGAGCCTGAAGCCAAGAGCATCGCGAGGCTTCCCTCCCCGCGGGGAGCACGAGTGGCATTATCTCCCCTCATTTATCCGCGCAAAGATGAAAATAAAAGCACTTGGTGGTAGTGAGCTCTTCGGACGAAGGTCTATCACATAACTTCATACAGAGCAAACAGAAGTAAAGCGCAGAGTAAGCGGAGCACCGGCCAGCCCGGTACATAGCAATCTCCCTATTCGGTGGCACCGAGTTCCTTATCACCGGATGTCTTCTACTCGACTCTGAACTCACCGTACCTTCTCCTGGGGCGGCGATGGCAGAGCCTCCCGAAACGTCGTTATCCGAGCAGCTTGGGTACGTTATAAAATCTTCATTTTTCATCATTTCCATTTTTTTTTTTTAATTTTTAGGACTTTGTATCTGCCTATTGCCAGTAAATAATGACTTTATCCTGCAGAACGGAGGCACCAGAGTTATTAATGATACGGTGTTTGTGATTTATGCGTCATTTTTTGATACAGAGTTCTGAAAAGGGGGCGCTAATAAATCAATCACAGATATCACGTTTGATGAATAGATGACAGAGGGGGGGGGTTAATTCCTGATTTGGATCTAACACCTGAAGTCTTCTTCTTTAAGTGCTGATGGAAGTAAGGGGTCTGGCATCTGGCCGCCGGTCTGAAAGGGTTAATTACGCTATGAATCGGGACAGTGGTTGGTTTTTATGGAAATTGGGAGCCGTCCAAGCCATCGAGTTCAAGTTAATTTTATTTTTAAGGTGTCACTGTCCGACACCTAAAAATCTAACACCGACATTTCGGGGTTAAAGTGGGGAACGCGTATCGAATGCAGACATCTGGCGGTGCGTTAAGGGGGGGTTGCGTTTAGGGAAGTCTAAGAATGCTTAAGAACTAAAGTTTGGGATTTTGAGGAACTAAAGAAATAAAATAAACTATTTCTGTATGTTCACAATCTCCCCCTCCCTTTTTTCAGAAGTTTTTTCATGTGAAAACAGAAGAAAAAGTAACTTTCAGTTTTTTAGTAGGCTTTGATCTAATTATTCAGTTTTTTTGGGGGGGGGGGGGGGGTCGTCGCGCTGCATTTGGGGCTTTAATGGGTTAATATTATTTTGGCACGTTACTCTGAAGGCGCTTTGGGGTTAAGAAGAAAAAAGTAAAGGGGGTTTAAGTTGGGGGGGGGGAGCGTGGGAGAGCTCGGGACGTATCATTTCAAACATGTTCCAGCTGTCGGGAGGAGGATGCCGGGAGCATGTTTGGAAGGTGAAGCCCAATCTTGGATGGCGATGGTAGGACTATTTGGGAAAGATTTTGACCTACTGACTTGGTGGATAAGTGCGACAGATGGATGGACTCCAGGAGAGATGAGAGTGAATGAAGAGCCAGATTTTTTTATGGACACAGATATGATTTTTATTAAAATAATACCGGAAGATGGTGACGAGATGCTATAAAAACCAGTATGTGGGCTAATGATTCATAAACATCGACTTTTGGCCGGCTTTTAGGTCATACAATTCGGTTTGTATCACTTCCCTTCTTCATTCATCAGCAGATCCCAATGCTTTCTCCCAGTGAACCGGTCGAGGTTTCATCAGCAGATCCCAGTGTAGACCAGATCCTCGGTAGACCGGTCGAGAACCCGAATTTGAAGGTTTATCGCCAGATCCCCCCCAGTAGAACGGTCGAGAACCGAAAGCCACGGCTTCCATTGCCTTCTAGTCAGCGTGTAGCCCTATAAAGGACAACCGTGAAATATTGTGAATTCTCCCTTATTGTCCCTAGACAATAGGCTACTTAACTCTGACAAGGTTGCAATGATGTTCTTCAGACCTGAATTCTTGGTAAATAATATACCCCGCATATCTTATTATAAGAGATGCCACCTAGAATGGTCATCTCCTGTTGCCAAGTCAACACTAAAACGTACAATGCCCCAAAATCTCTTTATATTTAAACTGTGGTGAGTAAAGTAGATTCTTATGGATGAAAAAGTGACATCATTTTAGAATATTCTTTTTTTTAAAAAAATATATATATTGTTGATTGTTTTGTTTAACAGAAACTGGTCAAAGTAGAGCCCACCGGGCGCTCAGGATCCTTGTAGCTCCGCCGCTCAATGAGCCGGTTAAAAGAGAGATCAGTGATCTCCCCAACTGGCCCGTCAGCGCTATGGAGGACTGCGTCCCTGGTTTGCACTCAGTCGGCGTGCCGCGTATCAAATGATGAAGGCGTATGATGTCATATCCTAGAAAATATGAAGGGCTAGCAGAGGCTTTGAGGGGTTAATACGCATCATAAGATCACGCCATACCAGCGTTCATGCTTCTTCCCATATGAATAACGATAGGGTATGGCTGGACCTGACGCATTTTACAATTTTTTTTTCAGCCATACAGAATTTTAACCCTTTAATCAACTTAATGCTTTAATTCCAATACAACTTTTTTTTTTTTTAATGCCCAGAAGAACGAACTTCTTCACTTGAGAGTTCCGTTTTTTTTGGAATTAAGTATACAGAACAGAGAGAAGGGACGCTCGGCGCTGTAAACAAAGCCCTTTTGCGGTGAGAGTCTGTATATAAACTCCGAGGATTTACTTGACATTCGTTTAAAATATCCGTGCGGGTCAAGAAGAGCCTTTCCCAGATGTTTAAAGATAATTAAACGTGTCGACGTTCGGGAAAAGTACATTTCCGAGGACACTTGGCTGGTTTGTCGTCGCACTTGGAGGGGGGGGCCTCAGTGATCCGCAAGGGCACCCTGGAAAATGAATTCTTTAACGGTAAAAACCTGCAAAAACGTGAAATTCAAAAGGAAAGAAAAATTCTTAATAATTCATTTATTAATTAATGAATCATTAATTTCTTAATAAAGCTTTATTAGAATATCCCTGAGAAGCGAAGTTAGCGAAAAGCGCGTCGGATTTTCTTCTTTCTTCCGCTAATATTTTTAACGGAGATTCGAATTTCGCACCCTGTTCCTTAGAGATTTAATAAAACTTTAAAGTTAAATTGTTTTTTTAAAACTTTTGAAATTTAAAATTAATTTTAATGAGATAATTACATTGGCTTTGGTGGTTTCCCGCGAAAAAAAAATAAAAAAAATAACATTTCTTCTCATCCATAAAAAAAACTTTTTCTCATCCATAAAAAAAAATTTAAATGTATATATTAAAATAATATGATTTTACAGAGTTTTCACCAAGTTTAAGTCCCTGGTTTGTTTTTTGACCATTCTTAACAAAACTCCCCTGGCCCACGCTCGATGCAGAATACGGGAATGCCGGGGGCGGGACTGCGAAACGCAACACACGCTACTGGGACTGTCCTCTCGGAAATCGGGACTGCTGGTAGCTATGCCAAGTATTTATAATTAAAGCAATAAAATAAGAGGAAGTCAAAGAGAAAAGAAGCAGGCGCCGGGTCACATGACGCGTTCGAAAAAGTATAATCCATAAACAGAGAGGACTCTTTTACAAAACTACTTTGTATCCATTACACAAAAGGGGAAAAAGAAAGGGAACGCTGCGGGGTTTTCCGTCGTAAGGTGTTCTCTATTGACACAGCTCTGAGCTCCTGATTGGACGGGGTGACCGGCCTATTGTTATCTTTTACGATAGGAATTACTATTTAAACATGATTACACCGCAGAATGTACAGCCCGTGTACACCTGCAGTCTAACACGGGCCGTGTATAGACATAAATACAGTATATATACAATAAATATTATCATTTATCGTTTTATATAGCGCCATCAAATTCCGTAGCGCTGTACAATGGGTAGACAGCAGCGTGTATATATATATTTGTACTTGGGAGAATATTGGCATTATAATGGGGGTTTATTTACTAAACGGAGAGTTGGCAGGAGAGTCATGGATTTACCTTCATCACTATTCATGACGAAGGGTTAACACCGACAGGTTCCCCCTGGCATAATGTATGGTCCAATGGGTGATTAAACTATACATTATACAGGGCCACCCAAGCCCTTCCTGCATTAGAAGCGGATGGGGTTCTTTAGTGATGCCAAACACTTGGCGGAAAGTAGAAGGTTCCTCCTTGGAGAAACGTCACCGGGAAACCCCTCGCGCCCCAATATGATTTTCCGCCGTATTGACTCATCAGAGAACGTCCTATAAAACATAAAAGTTTATATTTAGAGTACTGAATACCAGCGAAACGATGTGTAATGCATTTCATACGACCACACGGTGACCACACGGTGACCACACGGTGACCACACGGTGACCACTTCTTCTTTCTAAAACAAGTAAAAACACACCGGAAATTTCAATGGAGCTTTATATATAGATTTTTATTTTTTTTTTGTAACAAATTATATTTTTTTTGTTATTTGGCTTTTTGAGAAACATTAATGTGGTTACCGAGTTGCCAATAGACATTCCCCCCTAACCTTCCCAATTAATATAAAAAAACAAAAAAAAGCCACATGAAAAAAATGGGCCCATGCGGAATCCTAGTGACTGAATATTTTTTTTTTTAAAAATATTATAATAATATATTTTTTTTAAAGATCAGCAACCTCATTTAGGGGAAATTAAAACCTCATTTAAGGGGGATATTAATGTATTCTTTTTTTTTGTTACTATAAAAAAACAGTATTTTTTCAGCAATTGGTCGTGGGACATAAGGTAACATAAATGCTCGTGTGCTCCTTGTAAAAATACTTGTTGGAGGATCTGTGAATGGGGACTATTAGCTATCTCGCATCCAAAAAAGCCAACCTTAGTTGGATGGGCGCTCGTCCCCCTTGTTGGTGGTGTCCTTGGGTTCGGTAGGAGAAAGATCTCTGGTGGCTTCTGGTCCAACTTCTGGTCCACAGTCTTAGCGATTTTGACCGTTGGCTTTTGACGTCTCGGATTGACCTCTCAGTATAGACATTTAGGGATTCGTGGAGGACAATGCTCAAGGACCCAAACATTTTTTTGGACACAGGGGTCACTCAAGGTGATCCCCATAATTTACTTCTTACATCAACCAAGCTGGGAAAACATGGCGGCGGCCGAGTCAATCCACGTAACGTGGACCGCGTTCTATTCATCGTTAGTCATCTTCGCTTTGAATTCAGGGTTTGCTTTGAACACAAAGGGAAAACAAAAATGCCACGAAGGGGGAAATCCGGTAGTCCTTTCGCCGTGATTACATCGGAGTAGAACTCTTCCTTTTTTGACCTACATCCTTCAAGAAGAGACAATGGAGCTCTCATTTATTATGTGATCCCATCTCTCCATATTTCAATGGGACAACAGCTGTGTCAATAAATCATTTTTTTACAGAGAAGCCTTGTTAAAGCCGCCTATTATACTCCAGAGTAACAGATTGGGCCGAGTTATCAGTAAATAGACTTTGCCAAGGGCTGATACATGATGTACTGCGTTATCATAGCTGTTGTTGACTTTACTATTTGCCCACAAGGAGTAATCTATGTCGCTGCCATCAAAGAGGAAAACCTAATATCTCAATTTCATGCATAGGGACGATGTGAATGAATGGACTATTCATTTACTTCCTCCGGATCAAGAAGGGGAAATAAGGAGATTAAAAATGCACCTTGATGCTTTATATATATATATATAATTATTATTATAATAAATTATAATAATATTATAATAATATTATTATTATAAATAAATTTTATTTTTATTATTATTATTATTATTATTATTTTCTTTTTGAAGTTTTGTATTTAAACCTAATTCATGATATATAATCACTAGGTCTTCTGACACATAGAGTCAGTCTATGATTTCTTTATGATGCCTCAGAGAGGAAAAATCCTAAAAATCCCCGCCCCAAAAAAAAATAGATTCTGACTTATCTTAGTAATGATTACAGATGATAATTGATGACATCATCAAACTAAGCAACGACGCATTTATTTAATGGGGTTTTTTTTTATCATATATTATTACATTCAACCAGATTCCATTTTCTCTTTTTCCTCAAAAACCTAAAACCTTAAAGGGCTGAAGAACCAATCAGCTTTCACCACCAAGGGAGCAGCAACTTAACAACAGGAGAGAATAATGCTGGAGATCCAGAGAACAGGAAGTTAAGATGGCTGCTCCCGCGGAATACACAAAGCGGAGGGGTTCTTGATATATGACTTATAAGATGCTGATAATGTTTCTACCTTCATGTGCTATTGTGCATTGCGTCTTTTGTTCATTTTGTTAATTCTGGTCTTTTTCTCTCTTTTATTCCTTCTCAAGGAGCAAGCTGGATACGCCAACCCACAGCCGTGTTATCCTGGCCGTCTACATCGTGACTTTCCTTACCGGACTGCCTTCAAATCTGTTGGCTTTCTATACATTTCTAATAAGAGTGCGCCAGAAGCCGGCGCCGGTAGACATTCTTCTTCTCAACTTGACCATCTCCGACCTCATCCTGGTCATGTTCCTGCCTTTGAAGATGAAAGAGGCGGCGGACGAGATGATTTGGGACATGCCGATGTTTCTCTGCCCCCTCACCGGATTCTGTTACTACAGCAGCATTTACGTCAGCACCCTGTTCCTGACGGCCGTCAGCGTGGAGCGCTACCTCGGGGTGGCTTACCCTATAAAATACAAACTCAACCGCAAGCCTAAATATGCCGTGATTGCCAGCGTTATGTTTTGGTTGATGGCTTGTGCCAACTGTAGCGTGGTTTACATCGTCCAGTACGCCATTCCAAATAACCAGAGCGCGCTCAATAACTCCAAGTGCTACGAGGTCTTCTCTCCCCAGCAGCTTAGGATTTTGCTACCCGTTAGACTAGAGTTGGGTCTGCTCCTGTTTTTCATCCCGTTCATCATAACCCTCTTTTGTTACATAAACTTCATCAAGATCCTGATGTCTCTGCCCAATATCCAGGCCAAGAAGAAGCAGAGGGCCATTGGCCTAGCCCTGGCCACCCTTGCAAACTTCTCCATCTGCTTCGCCCCGTACAATATCTCCCATGTGGTTGGATTTATACAAAAGGCGAGCCCCAACTGGCGGGTCGACGCGTTACTTTTTAGCACTTTCAATGCCAGTCTGGATCCGGTGGTGTTCTATTTCTCTTCTTCCGCGTTCCAGAAAGTGTTTTTCGACTGCCTAGAAGGCGTCTTACTGAAGGTAAGAGCCGTCTGCCACTGTCAAAGGTTCTGGCCGCCCTCGCTGGAAATACCCTTTCATGACCATACCGTGGATAAATCCTCCGACTGAGACATTTTGAAGTATATTGTATTTTGATACTTGCACTGAACAACTTTTCTACCCATCCTTTCATTTT
Organism: Spea multiplicata; assembly: GCA_009364415.1. Classification (NCBI taxonomy): domain Eukaryota; kingdom Metazoa; phylum Chordata; class Amphibia; order Anura; family Pelobatidae; genus Spea; species Spea multiplicata. The sequence continues at coordinate 8,006 of VKOC01006526.1, forward strand.
TTTATATATATTTTGTTTTTGCACATAGAACTAGATTTAATTGAGATATTTTGCCGTAGCATATCAAAATGGAGGGGGGGAATCCAAACGATTTCCGAGATTAATTTTAAATGGCCGCTTGGTACATCAGCCAATCAGAATCCAGCTAGATTTCAAAATATGGTCGCCGACCAAAAACTATGAAATTGAGAAACAAAATGAAAGGAGCCACGGTTCCTTCAAAAACAAAGAGGGCCTTTCTTCACAGTAAGGGTAGTAAAACTCTGGAACGCACTACCAGTAGAGGTGGTGTCCAACCGTACGGCGTAGGTCTTCAACTTGATTGCTTTTTTGGCAAGAAAGGTTATTTGGGGTATGTTTTAATCTGTTGTTGGGGTTACTACGTCACCATTCAATATCTACGGTCCAACCAAAGACTCCATGTTTCCAAGTCAAAAAGCCGTTGGACAGACCTTGCTTTTCGGCGTTGAGGTAACGAGCCAAAATCGTTAATGATCAAGAACAATTTAGCTATTTTTTTAAATCCCGAGGGATGAAAAACTGGAAACTTTTAGCTTTTTTTTCCTAAATGTATCGTTTTACGGTAAACGTCGAGACATATTTTGCGAAACCACAGACCAACCTTTTGTAAATAGCTGTTCTCCTGGCTCGCTGCACAGGGAATTGTGCTATAAATGTGTATATAATTGCAGCTAATGGGCTCAGGCAGAGTTAATAGAATTAAAAACATGAAAGAGAAATGGGCTGAGATAACACACTGGACGCAAGATATTACAGCGTTGAGAATAAATTCGAATTACGCTACAACAGCAGAAATGCTTGATGTCCGTTACCTAAAATTACATTTTGCATAATTTATGTAAACAAAAAAAAAATCATATTTCTGATAGATCGCACCCTTCCGCCGCTTTTCGGCCAATTAGCATGCGGGGAAAAGATAATTGGCTGAAAGCACCTGCTCTAATGTGACCAAAAAAGGATTGTTTTGTTATCGTAGGTCCGTATTCCAGGCAGCTTCTTAAAATCGCTGACGTGTTCTGTGACCTCAGCACACGGGTGCAAGGAAATCAAAACATGTATCGACAAGATAATACATATCAGATTGTATGTCGCAATAATAATGATAAAGTTACACTGTTGCGCATAATCAAGTAACATTGTATATAGAACGTGTAACGTATATATAAAATGTGCTGCTTATATATTTGTGTATGTATGTAAGTATGTGTGATTGTGCGTGTGTGGCCAACAAAAAAGCATCATGGGTAATGGCACCGTCGACTAGCCCTATACGTAACCCCTTAAGGACGATGGGCGGTCCCTAAACCCATTGAAAACAATGCATTTTGAGCTTTGTCATTAAGGGGTTAAGAAAGACATAGCAAACAATTTGATATAAGAATATCGAAGTATATATATCGCGCTTTAAAACCGCTGTACTTATTTAAAATAAAAAAATATGCTAAACGTTGTGTTTTTGCAAATAAAGCTTCTTCGAATCCTGAATATTTACGATGAAATAAAGCTATTTTTCTACATTTCTGCCTGTGTTATTTTTTTTTTCTTATCTAAAGATGTTTTTCTTTCTTCTTTCGTCTGATTAATGGCGTCATATGGGAAAAAAGGACTGGACAGGTTCCGCCATAAAGCAGGTAGTGCAGTAAGGTTTGTTTGGAGGGGGTGGGGCTTAACCGTCACATGACTTCTAAAATGGCCTTTTCCTTTAATAAGATGGGATACACATTAGCAAGCAGCGTGTAAACACTCCTGGGGGGGGGAGTCTTGGACCCAATCCCACCCATGATTTACTTATTTCCACTCACTTACGTCCAATCCACCATATACATTTTTGATTATTTTCCAGAGGGTAGAGAAAAAAAGTATAAATCTGCATAAAATAGGCTACACATGATTTTTAGAAAGTAAAGAAAATGTCTTGCTTAATTCTTAAGACACAATACCCCCTCCCCTCCACCAAACCCAGACTTTCGGGAAATATAACTATAGTCCGAGACAACAAGGAACTAAATTCCTATTAATCATTAACAAAGTCTAATAGCCACCCAATGAATGGGTTTATGGAATGAGGGTAAACAGATATGTTGCGCAATCTTTGTGGTCAAATCCATGTAACAGCGACTCGGGAATATTATACTTTTCTTAAACCCAAAGGGAAGCCTTTGGTCTCAAGGAAAGGGCCCTGCGATTGCCCAAATTAATTGGGAATATTATTATGTACCAGTATGGAAGCCGCCATCTTGCCACCAATTTTTAATTGGCTTCCTCAGCCTAAATAATTGTGGTAATAGCTGTACAGAGGAACTTTATGACCAGAAGCTATTTTAGCGCCAATCGCTCTTGCTCAGTCTGCTAAAATAATACGAGAAGATTCCAGGAAGTACGTTTTACAACTTCCTGTTTGGGCTGAGAGGATTTAACGATATCCGATCGTCTCGATTAGTGCTTTTCTCACAGCTTTATCATAGCTGGAATCCCTGCTTGAATACAGGGGACTCCATTTGTAATATCTTCACACCCTGATGACTGCCATTTTGGCCAAAACATTGGCTCTATAATCAATTTTCATTAATATGTAATCGTTTTTTATGTTTTATTATTAAATCTCGCATGCAATCGTCATTATTTTTATTCCTTGAAGAACACTTGAACACGAGCCTACATTGTGTCTAAACTTAAGAGTACTTAGCGGTCATGACGGATACGGTACCATTCCAACAACCAAAATGTAGAGGAAACTAATAAAAATATAAGTAACTTCAGAAACAGTTGGAGGGAATTTGGTGCTGGGTCAGCAAGGTTCCACTTAGAACCCTGAAGACAAGTCAAAGACCTCAAAGTCAGCTGCGGCCACTGTTGTTACATATATCCTTACGTCTGTCATTCTGCAAGTTTTCTTTTAAAAATAACTATTTTATGGAAAAAATGTTATTTTCTTATCTAAGTCATTTTAGACGTAGCCTGCCAAGGAACATTTTAGCATCGGCCCGACCGTCAACATCTACTTTGTCTTTCTTTGTGGAGTATTGTTGATGCTTGGCCCGTCATCGTACATAAGATCTGTCAAACAATGTAACTCAAATATTATCACACACAAAAGGAAAAATTGGCACACGGCTTGTGTTTGTTTCTCACACCCGATAGCCCGGCATAGTCTGGTAGAGACACATATCAGCTTGGGTTTCAAGCCAATGCAAAATACTTTGACTTACTGGGGAAAAAAATGGAGATTGGAAACAGAGGATCTATTGATGCAGATACAACGGCCCTGAAAACTATAAAAATGTATATAAGATAATTCGTATTTACGTTGGTGGGACCAAAACTGCTTCGTTTTGATGATGGTCTATGATGGGTCCAACTACCAAACCAAGAAAGCCATCTAAATTCTTCACCACTAGGCCTATGGTGGACTAATGGTTAAAAATGTCACTTTCAAGGTTATTTTTTAAGAATACCCAAAATATTTTCATTTTATGAATATTTAAATTTAGTAGATCAGATAACTTAATGAGTTAGCTTTAATAAAGTAAACTGAACAGATTTATTTATCTAAATATGCCCAGAATTAGCAAGAACGTTGAGCAGAGTTTCATTTTGGAAGGTTACATTTATTATATTAAATATTATATTATTATATTATATTATCATAAATTATATTAAATATATATTATAATATTATATCATATAAATATATGCATATATATTATAATATATGATATTATATTATAATATATATCATATTATTATAGTTAAATATTATATTTTAATTATAGTATATTTAAATATATGATATATTTATAATATATATTGTATGAAATATATATTATATATCATATTTATATATTATATTACATATTTGTTTTTATTATTATATTAATTAAATTATATATATAATATATATTATAATATATATATAATATATAATATATTAAATATATATTATATTAATATTATAAATATCTATTATTATATGATATATGTAATATAATATACAGTATATAGTGTGTTTTTAAGCGGTTATTTAGTTGAAGCTTGTAGGAATCTGACTTAACATAAGCCTCATGGCACTGAGCGATAAGGAAAACCACATACAAATATTAGTTCCTCTTTGTGTAACTGGCGTACGTGCCACCCTGCAAGGAGTACAGGTAAAGAATTTTAGAGAATTTAAGTAGAATTTCTTGACAAAAGAAAAATTCAGTGGTGCCTTTTTAGACTTTAGCTGAAATTCTACACGGATGTGTCAACGCCTGCGGAAAAGTGACCGCCCTCCGCCAGTAAACCCAGTACCCTCTATAAACGCTACTTTTATAATTAATACAATCCATTAATAATTCTATATCCCTATTACTGTATTAGCTAATAATATTTGATGTTAGGTAATAAGTAAATTATTTCGCCACAGGAAGGCATCAGGTAATAATATTACTAGAATGATAACACGATTTACTGTATCTTGTCGCTGGTATTCCGGCTCCATCTAGCGGTCCTTTCAAACATTCACTCAACAAACAATTCCCATTAATTAACCCAAGAAAGTCTCACTCCTTGTTTCAGGGTCATGGGACCCACGTTATGTCAGTTGGTTATAATATAGTTGAATGATAAGCTTATGGCTTGCAGTGTCAGATATAGGTAGTAATGCCTATGTCTTTGATAACCACCCCGTTGTACTCTGTGGGGTAAAGTTTTTGCACACTTTTAATATCTGACCCATTTAGAGTTAATAGATACAGAGAGATGTGTAGTTGAGATTATTGGCCAGCAGAGGGAGCTCTAACACTAGAATGTTTATAACTGTAAGTCGCTTTAAATGTATCACTTAACAATTAACCTGTTATTGCACGGCTGCCGGCAGGTTACATTTATTCCGGGATGACAATAGTCTAGTCCATACCAGGATTTATTTCATTTATTGATAGAGCTCCAGCAAATTCTGTACCGTTCTTACAAGAGGGAGAGAGTGGTTCTTAATGATAACATTGACAATATACAATTTACCAATAATATTACAATAAATTAACACATTGTGGTACAAAAGGGCAAAGGAAAGTCCTTGTTTTGTGAGCTTACAATCTATACTTTCAGTTAAAACCTGCAAAGCAAGGCCTGGAGGGACCCAGAGTGCTGTGTACCACAATAACCCCCGACGCTGTATAAAGTAATAAGTACCTCCAGTGGTCTATACAATGATGTTGGTCGGTTTGATAAAACCTTTTTTATGTAATTTTGTCCCAATAATCTTCCTTTTATCTGCAGACCTGGAGCCGCCGTTGCTGTCAGTCATGTGATATTTTGGGTGACTTTCCCGGGACAAACACCACACTGAGCTGATGCTTTATGGCAATGCTAATGAAGTTCCGTTCCTCCATTGACTTTCATTAGTCAGAGAGTCTGGCTGGGTAATTAAGGCTGAGCCATTTCATTGCTCCTCACAAACAGTTTGATAAGGAGTCGGGGGGTTTGTCTAGTAGATCGGGGCTCAAATAACAGAGCGACAACTCATACAAATGTCTGATATCCATAAACATTATATTTTGGGGCAAAAACTCTAACTTGTTTAAGAAAGAAAACAACCAAATATTTGAAGACTAATTTTTAATCTGATCTGATAAGCGAAGAGTCGTCTCTGCCGTGCAGATAAATTATTATTGTCAGTCTCTGTGAGATGGTTTTATCTCGAGCTCGGATAACACATCAGCTTCAGACATCACTCCGGTTGCAGACCAGTCATTTCCCGTGAAAATAGCTTCCTGTTATCATCAAATTTCACGATTCTCGAGAATTAAAGCGGACCATTTGAAGAGCGGGGTGGGGGGGGGGGTACACGTCCCATTCCGTTCCTAACGACGAGGGCCTTCAGTAATCCATCAGGAGAACATTTCTGCCCGAGTTCCGTCTCGCCAATTCCAGATAATTTAGCGAACTGAATTCATCGACACCGACCGGGCTTCAGAACATGGGCGGACATGAAAACGTAAAGAGGAAATTGGCAGCGTTCTACCCGTCCACATTATCTGGAGAGAGATTAGATATGAAATGATCTCAGATGTTCACCAAACAGGATGTAATGTCAAAAATATATTAAAATAACAGTAAAAAAAAACATTTAAAAAAATCCTTAATTAAACGGTTGGTTGATATCGGTGTTGGCGCATCGCACCCGCCAGCTTCCATAATGGCCGACACAGGAAGCTCACGGGCTTAAAGGCGTTATATTGTAATGTTTTTGGGGGGGGTTGGTAGTTGTGGTTTTTAGTACATAAAAGACCTTCGGTAGGACTTTGCCCCCCCATCGTTCTTCATCTCAGTTAGAGGTGGGCAAAATTTTTTATCCATATTGTAAAAATGGCAGCAAATAACTGCGCACAGCACCATCCTTCTGTCTTCCCATGAAGTAAGTTGAGTTGCCGCACTCATCGTGACGTTATCGAGCAAGTTGAGAAAGTTCCGGTCAAAAACTCGTTTTTTACGCTGCTTTCCCATCATCGACATCAACGTTCTCACGGAATGTTGAAGAGTAACAAGGTATTCCAGAACGTTCCATGAGAAGAAGCCCGTATATCTACCTAAGATTCCACCTCCCACATGGTTAGTTCGGGGCGGTGAGATTCCTCGTAGACCTCTTGTGGCTCCCAAAGTACCACAAGGTTCCACACCATCGAGATCTCCGCTCCTTGGTCGAAGAGTTGCGTGGCAGGTGGAGGGTCTGTCTTTAATCTGCCTCTCCCACCCTAGACACTTCCCTGAGCATGAGTGCACGGCTGGTGGTATTAGCGTCACATTTATTAATGTATTCTGTTGGGCTCCTTGCCAGACGAGGAGAAGTCTCTGGCACGGAGCGCGTTGTGATAACTCTCTCTCGTACATAGAAACAACACTCAGACCACAGCAACCGAGAACAGGAACTGTACCAGAAACATAGAATCTCAAGGCAGATCGGCCCCCGTCGGCCCCCGTCTAGTCTCCCGTTTCTCCTGCTGTAAAGACTCAAACCTTAATCAGTCGTTGGTCTCGTCTTAGATTCAGGAGCCGTATGTCTACCCCATGCGTGTTTAATACCCTCACTGTATTACCCTCTACCACTTCGGCTGGGAGGCTGTTCCGCTTATCTACCACCCTCCTGGTAAAGTAAAATAAATCCTGGAATAGGTTTTCCGAACACGGGAGAGATTTCACATCACACGCCATAGCTTTCGTGTATATTCTCACTTCTCCTTCTTCTACAATGCTTCAAAGCCCATGGCTGGTAACGGGTTAATTGGGAGCCGTGGGCTCTCCGGCTGCTCTCCCTCCTATCCACATCGTGCTATTGGCTATTGGTGTCAGACACAGCCTACGCTGTCACTTCTGGTGAGGACCAGGAAATTGATGGGACCGAGGGAGAGAAGCCAGCTGCTGCGTGTGCGATCAGAACGCTCATCGGAGGAGACCGCGCTGATCGCGCCCAAAGAGCGTCCCGGGAACTCGACGAAGAGGGATGGAGTGAAGGAGAAGACGCGTAGAGGTGGAAATATCATTGTGTCTGTCTGGGGGGGGGTGTAAAATATTCACAATAATATAATATAATATAATATAATAACGGGAACTTAACGCTGAGTTCTGCAGAAGGTCCAGGAAAGTTCTGGCCAAGTTTTCCTCTGTGAATAGGCAAGCTGATTATGGTCTGGCTCAATTGTTTGTTTTTTTCTTGAGGTCTGTTGGAAAGACCTCGCTGAAGGAGTCCAGATTTAGGGTGATGGAGGGGTGACAGGGTGGTCTTTCTTAACTGCCCCCCCCCCACCCCGGCAATGGGCTTCTTCAAGGGTTTTGAATCCGTTTCATGGTTCTTATAGGGCTCTGTCCATCACAGTGTTAATAATCAATAAGAAGCATATTAGTAAATGGGTTTAATTAACTCTTTGATAACTGTATTCTATGTCGAGCCTCGAGAACGTAATCAGATTTACTCCCCTTGTTAGAAATGAAACTGATTTGTTTAAGTTTTACGAATCGACTACAAGGGGTGAGACGTTCCTCGATTTAACTGATGAGGGCAGATCAGGGCATCCCAGACAGATATTATTATTATTATTATTATTATTATTATTATTCTATGATGATTAGCCTTATGGAATTAGTGTTCTGCTTACCGGTCTGCACCTTGCTGCCGGGTCCCAGATGTTTAATTATAAGGGAGGATTTTCCAAAATAAAATAACTTCCACGTGAAGGTTGCAGATAACCTGATATTTTGTATTTTAAAAAAATATTACCCCCTCCCAAAAAAAAATTCAGCTCCCATTAAAAGGGGGTAATAAATAATTACATTAATCAGGGGTTGAGATTGATTCTTCTAGTGATGCACAGATAAAGAAGACATAGGTAGGCAGGGACAAGATGGATTTGCCCCGGAGAGATGCAATATTCTTCATTATCACCATAAAAATATTATTATTATTTTATTATTATTATTATTATTTTTATATTATTGTTATTATTTTTTTATTATTATTATTATTATGTATCTGGGGTTTTTACTGATTGGGCATTGAAATCCTCGAAACGTTGTACTAATTTTTGACTTCATCACCCAGTCTCACTGATCATTGAAAGATGTCTTAAGATTCCCCGTTGTACAGCACTGCGGTATATGATGGCGCTACAGAAATCAATCAATTATACGAATAATTAATTATCGACAAGCTAATAATTTAGAATTCCGAAGGGATTCATATAGATCCCAATTCTTTTGCGATAACTTCATTATGGCTGTTCCCTTCTAGTGATGATGTCACCGATGAAGTCACGTTATGATTAGGTCGCTCTTATCAGGCTGTGACAATAAGAGTTAATTAATTCAGTTCCTCGTAGAGTCTTTCGGTTCTGCCTAACGCAGTCAATTTAAATACTGTGACATCTGGCCCCCGTCTCCTTATAAACTCCTTTTTTTCGCTTCCTCGGGGCTTGTAGGTGAAAGGTAACAGGTGAAGCATCCTTAGAAGCCGACGGGTTTACGACTCAATTAGAGAACGCGGCAAAAGCCGAGGTCACTGTCTAATTCCAGTCTTTGTACAATATTAGATTACCCATGACACAGGATACACACATGAAAAAAGACACCCATTCTTCAAGGTCACCCTGAAGACATCGCCTTGTGATTATAAGACGTGGGATTTAATGGGGAGGAAAAAATATTAACCCATATTTTGAATATATCATTATATTAAAATATAATATAAATATATATATTTTTTTTTCTATTTTGTTGTAAGATCAAATAATAACCCTTTAGTTGGATTTTACAAATCTGTGTTTTCTGGGGGTTTCCTATTTTATTTATTTATTTTTATTTTTTTTACCTTAAAATACTTAACTGACTCTTTAATACCAAAATTAACTTCTAACAAATACTTGTTTTTTTTCCAAAATGAAAATGTTAGAATATAATTATTATAAATATTGTTAATAAAATATCCATGGTTAAATAAAGTATCTTATTTTATAATTAAATAATATTACTAAACTAAATATATATTTACGGGCTGAGGAGTGTTAGGATTGGTTTGATTTCTATATTATATATTCAAATATATATTATATATATCAAACACATAATCATAAATAAATCCTAAAAACTAATTTGAGCTTCAAATTTCATTACTAATTTATTAGCCCTTCCTACAGAATGATTATATAGCAAATCTCGTGTATTATATTTCTTTTCTTCCACTTAAAAAGGGATATTTTAGATTGGAGGTGAGATCCCGTTCACTTTTTTTAACCACTGTTTGCTGTGCAGATGTAATAGAAATTAAGATGAGGTCACAGCGTGCGGCAGCCAATCAGTGTCCATATCCCATACACTTCTCATCGGGGGTCCTTGTGGGACCTGTAGTGCCCAGCTGCCCCCCAAGATCTGCTGCCATAGGGCCTTCACTTTTTGAGGCTTTATTATTTTTTCCAAATTATTATTATTATTTTATTATTTATTAATTATATATTATTTTATTTTATTATTGTTTTTTATTTCTTATGTATTATGATTATGATTTATTATTTTGTTATTTTATTATTATATTATCAGGATTTATAAAAAAAATCTTAGTGGCTAATAACCTTGACTTTTCCTTGACATTGTCAGCGACAAAAAACCATAAATTATCCCATTAAGCCAATTTCCAGGACCAGTAAAGTCCCAGTTGATTATAAGACGATCTTAACAAAACTACCAGTGTTCAATACACACAATGTGGTATCTCCATTCTTCATTCCATGGTCTGTTGGTCTTCAGGAGTTCCGTAAATACATTTTTTTGTAAAAAAAAAAACATTGTCATCTGAATTCATACATTTTACAGAATGTATCCAAACCTCTGCCTATCATTTTCCGAACGCAATCTTTTATGACATTTTTCTCAGCTTACAAAATGGTTCTTTCTGCTCAATTACCCCCAACATAACATTCCGTCTGATTTTACGACGGGCGCCTTCCGCGCAACAGAAGGACGACCGAGTAACCAAAACGGTACAGATCCGGGGGCTCGGCGTTTTACTTCAAGTGGAATGAAAACAGTTTCTCCAATGTCTACAACAGAGGTGTAAATTGCTCTTTAAAAAACGCATTACTATTATTTGTATAGTCTTTGTTTACACTTTCAGTGGAAATGGTTAACGTCTCGCCTGTGGGAGAGGTCATCAAAAGTGTCTTAAAGAGACCTAGACACAAGATAAGAGACATTTTGGCCTCAGGGATAGGGGGGTACCCCTTGGTCTCCTTAAATTTGAAGAACTTGAGTTGACAATTATATCATCAGAAGAAAAACCAGAATATTCATAATGCATTAAAATAACGCTAAAACAAGGTGAAATCTGTCATAAATAATGTATATTTATGGAGAGATTTTCTCCCACAGTGTTAGAATGAACCTTTGGGTTTGGGGAAGGCTGGTGGGACATGGTAAATCCTGACAACCACCCCACTTAGACGGTGAACCAAGAAGCACCACGAAGAAGACAAACTAGACAAGACAAAGGGTCAAGGCAGACACTACAGGTTTTAAGTTTAGTTTCGAGAAGTTGGGATGCATAAGACATCTCCTGGAACAACGGGAATTCCACAGCCAATAACCACGGGATCAGAATACAAGAAGTGAGACCCACCAATCATAGAAGTAGAACCAAGAGAAAATTTGAGCACATGGATGCATTTATGGAATCATCAAGTGTGCGTGTGATGCAACAACAATAATCTTGTCGAACTGGCAACAAAACTGAAATAATAGTGGGAAACGGGACCTTCTTGACCCATGGTCATCATGTTGGGCTGATGGGGGTGTCTCCAAATGGACAGGATTGAATGTATAGAGTCGATTGCATCCTCATCAAATCCACTAATTAAATCCCAGCTGTCATCGGTGTCCTGAGATGACTTTCCATTGACACCACAATGAGGACCTGACTCGATGGTCACGAGGCCGCCAGCCCTTATCGACATGTTCCATTGTCACTGTCGGCAAAGCGCACGCTAATTGAAAAGAGCTGAGAAGTCTTGTGTCTAATGGTTTTTTAAATTCCTGGCGCTATCGATAGAGTTTCCCTCTTTCCGTAGATAGGATACCCTGGTTATACATCCTGTTTGACTTGGGTCAGAGCCATGAGTGAAGCCAACTTGTGTGTTGCAGGCGTAGAGAAGATAATTTCGACTTTCAACTTGGATTGTTGGGGCTGGATAAGCGGGATGAATCAGGAAACAATGGGAATCCATAAAGCTGAAGATCATTTAGTAAATGGTCCTTTTTTATCAAATCTGGATTTGCTCTACAAATTATTCTCAAAATAGCCTCATGATTTATACAACTGCGATATCCCAAGTCAGAGGGCGAATGAACAAAGACCAATTGTGTCTGGTGATTAAAGGGGCAATAAAGAGGGTTGGTGGATTTGTGAAGTCCAAATCCAATAAGTAAACCTGCATTATATATCCTTCTCCCCGGGGCCATGTTTGAGGTTATTGTTGGGTAACTTTGGCCAGAAAGTTGTTGTATTAGACCGACCATCGTCTTCACCCATCCTTTTGGGTGATGGCAGTGATGGTCCCAGCGGGTTTTATGACCTATTGAGCACGCGTGTGCGTCGACCAACAAATATTTGTATCACAAAGCTGTGGAGCCGTCACGTTTTAGCTGTCACAGTCGGCAGATGTAACGATCTGTTTTCAACACATGAAACCAGACAGTTGATTGCATTCCGTCAACAGCTTTCATAATCCTCTGAAGGACTTTTATGGAAGCTGGCCAAACCAACTGCTCCGAAACGAGCAGATGTGATCGATTATGTCTCGACTGAAGTCTACAAGTATTAACAGGACCTAAGGCTCATGCAACGTGTCTGGTTGGCCAGATGAGACCCTGATGACCATCTCCTACGTGCACCTCCAGAACTTTCCATAAATATATATATATTTTTAAATATTATTCGTAATATTTTGAGCAAATTGATCTTTGGTGGTCTGGTCCATTAATGGAAATTGGAGTTTCCTACATCATAGCATCATTAAATTAATCCAAGATGGCACCACGCTATATGTTATAGAGCTTACATTACCCCAACGATCGTTTCCAAATCCATCATTGTTTCTTCTTATAGAACGATACCCAACTTCTTCTCCAAGGGAATTTGGTCGTCTTATGGTATCCTGGGTCAGGGCACTGAAAATAATCATTTCTATTCTTTATTTGCTCAAGGCTAAAGACTACTCAGATGTAACCCACCATGTGTATGAATTATACAGATTCCATGTTAATAAAAACAAAAGGGGAGAAATAATAGTTATGGTAACTTGAGTTAAGTAAACAGATTATGTCTACAAAATCCGACGTATTAATCACGAGTCTCCCCAGCTTTGGGTTTGTTATAAACTACTTTGGAAAGACGTTCTGCTCTCCTTCTGTGTTTATTCACGATTATAAACCATCTCATCGTGTGAGATCCAGAAAGTGGACGGAAGAATACTAGGTTTCCAGAGAGAGTAGGGTTTCGACATTTCTCACGGCTCCGGTAGCCCAATTCGCCCCGAAAAGTGATATAATTTAGTGAAGGGTGAACCACTTCTGCTGGCAGGCTCTTCCACTTATCTACCACCCGAACCATGCCATTCACACATTTCCGGGCCATGTCTTTATGTCGAGAGGTAGCACGGAAAGTTATTTTTAAAGATTACGTTCCTCATTTTTGGGGTAATTTGAGTGGATTTTATTTATTTTTTTATTCCTGATCTCGATTTAGGAACGGCGCGCTTCCAGCTAATTTTGGACAATTTCCAGCGAAATGATAACATTGAGACGACCTTCAGGAAATGTCACATGTGAGAAGGAGAGTTAATTCTGCCCGAGAGAGGAAATAATATCGTTTCCCATAATGGCGCGTGTCATATTACAGATGCCACGTAAATGTTTAAAAGGATTAGAAGCAGCCGAGAACAAATCCAGACTGGAAGGGGTTAATATCGAGATAATGGACATTCTTCCCATTTATATAAGAATCCTGGGAAATGGGAAACAAGGATTATTAGATTATTTTCCCCCGGCCGGAGGAGCTTGATGGCTGATTTTCACGTCTTCCTTCTGCGTTTCTTGTCGTTTTTTTACTCCACTCGATCTTTTTTTAGGGAAGATCGATAAAACACATTATTTACTCGAAAAAATAAATAAAAATCTCCATTAAATACTTTCCTCTCCCAGGTGAAGTCAATTTATTTACAATTAAGTCATGGAAATAGCAGAAATGTTATTATCTTCCGCTACCCAGTTGTCATAAAAAATTATATTTCTTGTATCAGATCAAAAACTAGTTTTTATAAATATTTTGCTGTTTTCTTTTTCTAACCCAGTTGTAGTTTTTGCCCCATAATATAAAGTTTTCAGGCAGCTGCATATCAGCCGTTTGTATGATTCTCACTCTGTTATCTGATCCCCGATCTACTAAACACCCCGACTCCTTATCATACTGCCTGTGGGGGACAATAGAATAGCTCAGTCTGAATCACCCAGTCGGACTCTCTGACTAATGAAAGTCTATGGAGGTTTGGACTTCATTAGCATCGCCATAAAGCATCAGCTCATTTTTTTCATGGGATTTTCCTTTTAATGGAATTCCATGTAAGATTCCTTGGTACCAAGTGTGTTCACGTGATGTCACCAAAGTCTCTTCTATCCCAAGGTCCATCGCCAAGCTTTGTACTTCAACTCTTAACCCTTAAAGGAATCACATGATGGTTCCCGGTGCGAACTTGATGAGCCGCTTATGGTTCGGCTTCAAACAAAAGCATGTTTGCATTTTATTTGGCAGGATTATTTTATTCTCGACATCACGAACGTTCGCTTGAAGGTCAAAAACCTGCTTCCTGCTTCCTCTAACCACTTATGGGTCCTTGGGGTCGTCGTGTGAACAGACCCGTGTGCCAACCGTCCTGTTTAAAGCGAGGAAGGAAGCTCTAGAGAAAAAAGAGATCACATTTATAAAAAAAAAGGGGAAAAAACGGTCCAAAAACACAAAACATACAACGGTGAATAATCACGATTCACTATAATGTTGGCAGAATGCATACTTAGTAGATAAACCCCATCCCAATTGCTTTCCTTCGCTTGTTTTGTAATAGTGAGTTATCTCTCCGTTATATATTAATCTAATGTTATTTTTAATTAGATGTGTAGTATCCATTTTATTATTTTGTTTTAATTAACATGTTTCATCTCCTTTATTTTTGCAGAGGATATGAGTTCATCATCATGGCCCCAACAGCAGCTCAGAAGAACATACACTTGACCGTGTACATCATCACCCTACTCACCGGTGTCCCGTCTAACCTCGTGGCCCTCCACGCATTGATTCAAAAACTCCGCACCAAGGCGACACCCAACACCGTCTTCCTCCTCAACCTGACTATCTCTGATTTAGCGTTTCTGGCTTTTCTTCCTTTCAAGGTCACCGAGCTCCTCCAAGGTCAATGGAAAATGCCCTCCTTCCTTTGTCCGCTTAGTGGACTCATCTACTTCAGCACCATCTACTCCAGCACGTTGTTCCTCACCGCCGTGAGCGTAGAGCGGTACCTCGGCGTAGCCTTTCCCCTAAAGTACAAACTCTACCGTAAGCCCAGTTGCGCTGTGGCCATCAGCTGCTTCCTCTGGGTCTGCTCCTTTGCCCATTGTAGCATTGTCTACATCACAGAGTATCACCAGCCCTCAAACTCGACGGAAAGGTCCCTCTGCTACAACAACTTCACCACCAAACAGCTGGAGGTCCTCCTGCCTTTCCGTCTCGAACTGGGGATCGTCCTGTTCTGTTTCCCATTTCTAGTTACCTGCTTCTGCTACGGCAGCTTTGTCAGGATCATTGTCTCCTCGTCTCACATCCATCGAGAGAAAAAGCAAAGGGCCATCGGTCTGGTATTGACCACCCTCACCGTGTTCGCCATATGCTTCGCCCCGTACAACGTTTCTCACTTGGTTGGGTTTGTACAGAGAAAGAACTTGGACTGGAGAGACGAAGCCCTGCTTCTCAGCACTTTCAACGCTAGTTTGGACCCGATCATTTTCTACTTTTCTTCCACGGCTGTACAGCATTCCTGCAAGTGCTGCTTGATGAGGCTGAACGTTTGCCGGTCCCAACAAACTCTACGCAAGATCGTGAAAAAACAGAAAATGAAATCGGCTCCCCAGCAGGTCTCAGACATCCAGATCCATGGCTCTAATCTCTGACATCTGATGGTTATTTATTAATTACAATATGTTTAAGAATTGTTGGGATGCCATGATCATCGATGGAAATCTTCTGGGTTTTCTGTCTACACCAGTGGTTCCTAACCCAGGAAACATGGCACACCGATGGTCATGGCTTCTCTAATCTCCCCATTGGAATAGAACATGGCGGATACTAAATCCTACTCTGTTAACGTTCTTTATGGACTATGTAACTCTTGAAGACTACACAGTTTTCGGGGGTCATCCTAACTCTCATTATCATTATTGCTGCATCTATTACAAAAACAATTACTAAGTGACGTAATAATTACTGTCCCATATCTTTAGGGTCAACCTTTTTATCCATGGCTGGGACACACCAGAAGGACAAGACGGTCCCATTAGGACATTGTTATTGTATTTCCTATAAGGTGACCCGGTTAGTGTAGGGGGTCTAGTCACCTCTAGCTGATGTCCTCAAGCTAATTCTTTCCTGATGATGATGTCAGCTCTGGCTGCGGAAGGGTAAAAAAACATAGTGGGCAGGATATGTACACTTGCCCAAAGCCCTCCGTCGATGAGGTCCAACAAGTTATGGCCTGTTTTAGGACTGTCCCACCCCTGTTCTTTCTTTGTTTCTATTGTAAGTGGAATCATTTGTATCCAGGTGAAGCCGCCGAGTCACACTTGCCCAGCTTATCCTCGACCATCGCCTGAATTATGCTACATAGTTGACTATATTATATTTGTATTTATTGGACTGAGAGAAGCTAGAAGAGAGACGACGTCCTTTCTAGACCACCAAGTGGAGTATTAGGAGGTCTTGCTTCTGAAATGAGATGCCGAGACTAATAGTGTTCATAATATATTTAGAGATACGATGTATCTCATCTCTGGTACAGACACACCTCAGGCCGAAGGTCCATCATCGTGTAATTAATCTCCGTGTAGCATTTTTTAAATGATAATTGTATGACTCCAGTTAGAAATAAATACTCTCAAAACCTTTGTGGCGCGGGTGTCTCAGTTTGGGGCTTGAAGAAGACTTCTATCCTTACATATAGTTTCTCTGTCATATATCTCTCTGAGATGTCCATGTTCTGGATTCAGGAGATGCTGTCTTCTTCTAATTAGAAGGACAGACCAGGTGAAGGAGAACGTTATGAAATCAGAGCCTACCAGTTTATGGTGTTTTATGATGTAATTGCCCCTAATATGGTTATTCTCCTTACACGAAATACCGGTCTGAATTTTTTTATCACCTAGAAGTCCTACAATTAGATTTTTCCATCCTGGTAACAAGGTCAACATTATAATATGTTCTCTGGTACAAAAAAACATCTGTCTTCACTTCTAAACGTCTATGCTTAACATCTGTGATCAGCAAGAGCCAGGATACATAGTAAATATTTCAATCTAACACTTATTCTAGAATGCCCCCCCCCCACACACACACACGGACTCCAAGTTTCTATGCAGATGAAAAATACACAAACCAAGATATTTTATTTTATTAATAAACCCAACGGGGACTTTTTTTAAGATAATATCTGGATTAGAGTGGATTTCGGGGAAGAAAATTCCATTGTTAATGAAACCGTCCAAGGAGCCAGCATTGTTTATGGAACTCGGGAAATCCTGTCGGAGTGGTGGACGCTCGCGGCAGAAGAAGACCGTCTTGTCTGGTCAAGAAAGGTGACAATCAAGTTAGAATTACAAATCTCCTATCCTGCCCGGTACAATCCAACCCGTATTAACTTCCAAAAAAAACGATATAGGCATTGAATATATTAATAATAAAAAGAACTTACCCAGGGTTTTATTTTTCTCCTTTACGTCTGTTCCGTACTAGAAAATAAAAAGGAAACGCGTTCGGGGGATTGTGTCAACAGCTCTAGGAATAGGAATTATCGGTAGAACGGGCAATGACCTATGGGAGTATAGGATAGGGTTGAATGTGAGGGCACAGGAACACTGCGATGTGCGTTCGGGTGAATATATGACATCATAACCTAAAGTGAGATGGATAAATACAGTGGGGCTTACAATATGTTTAAGCGAAGAACGTAAATGCAATGAGTGGCGTACCTGTCCAAAGCATGCTGACGGTGAGGCCCATTAACAGGGCGATTTTGAGAATATTCAGATATTGGATCACGTTGTATCCACACATTACGTGTTCTACGGGGTCTGCATAAGACAGGATATTAAGGAACACCATCAGGAACGTCAGTCGATATGTTATGGAAGCCGACACCTATGTAGTGTCTACTCATGGCTGAACACAACGTGCAACCAGGATCTTTAATAGACTATGCCCAGGAGCTCTCCGGGTTCCCCGAGAAACTCCGGGTGAAGCAGAGAATTTTAGGTTCACGTGTCAAGGTGCGCTCCTCTCCTACAATATTTTTTAAGCTCACCTTAACAGCAGAATTCTTCATGAGAAAGTATAGACTACTTCATAAAAAGCTGGCAGCTTCATAAACTGCCACCGACGGGTGACTGGTTTCAACAAAAAGATTTAACGCCATCTACAGGCTAAATACAACGGGTACAGTAGCTTGAAATCTAATGCACTGGAACCACTATGAGTGGACTCACTGTAAGTATAGTTGACACTCAGTGGTTGAGGGAGAGAGACGTGTTGGACCAAGCACGTGACGGTAATGACTCCGGACCCCGCGTTACTTGGTAACACCAGGTGACTTGTGGAAAGGAACAAACCATCCTCTGATTCCCAAATTTCCAACGGACGAGGAGCTGCCAGGGATATCTCGGAGCTGAACCAGTTCAGTAGGACCGGCGGTGGATAAAACCCATGCGTTCTGCATGTCAGATGCGGCGCTTCCGCCGACGCCACCTGAAGGTAAATCTCCGGCTTTGAGGGATGAGCTGTGAAGAAAACAAAAAGTCAAGAAGAGAAAATATTTTGCTACAAAATAAAAACTTTTAAGCTTCCGTACAAAGCAGGAACTGATCGCTACGGACAGGAGATGGCAAAAGACCTTTCGCCGGAGATCAGTTAACGAACGTTCTGGTTTATGTTACATTTGTGAAGTTTACAAAGTTCCATATTGAGGTTCCAAGTTCCATAAAGTTAAACATTTCAAACACCTAATCCAGAAAAGTGGAAGCAAACCCAGAGACGTGTTTACCTCTGGTGCTGCTCTAGGCCTGACCTCAGCTGTCCACTCCATGGTCTCCATGGTCGCTCTGTGCCTTAATGGCGCTCAGTGACTATTAACTGACTCAATGTCCCAGAGCTGATCCTTGGTTTTGCGGGGGGGCTGACACTTCCTGCACTTGTTACATCCAAAAGAAGTCAACACCTATCACCCACTGTCGTAAATATTATCCGTGGCTGCCCTCTTTTTGAGAAATTCTAGAGCTTCACCATCTTTTGAATGTTCATTTGATTGACTACGGATAACAAAACATTATTTTCAAAGCTTTGATGAATTAGCAGATTTGGATCAGTCTTTGAAACAACCTTAAGCCTTCTAGCCAGACCAAGCTTTATTATATCAGAACCTTATAGACCTCTGGGTCAGATGGAGATCTAGCCGTCCCACCGATAACCACGTGGCTTCTAAATGAAGCGTCTCACCGTACACAACGAGCTTGGTGCCATTCCCTTGCTTCTCGTCTACATCCCAAATGAGAACTTTGCAGAAGTAGGTGCCGGCATCTTCCCAGCTGACGTTTCTGATGATTAAAGATCCGTCACCTTCACTCAGGAAGGTCCTCGGGAAGAACAGCGAGAAACGTCCTCTCAAGCCGATGACTTGGGTAGAGTTGACCGCGTCTCGCAATCCGGTTCTATGCCACGACACGGCGCCTTTCGAAGCAGGCTCTTCCGTTGAGAAAGAACAACTTAGCTTGACCTGGTCCCCCTCGGACACCATCAAGGTTGAGGGTGATTGCGAAACCTGCAGACTCGTGCTGGCCAGGGCTACAAGATGCAATTCAGTCCATGCGTTAATGTTGGTGAAATCACTAATAATCACATGTCAATCAAATGAACCGAGAAGATGCAAACCACGCATTGGGTGGCAACTCTACCACCACCAATGGTGGAGAAAGAAGTTGCTACAATTACTTAAACAACGTTATCATCTCTCGATGGTTCACCGTAAGAATGTTTAATCTACAGAACTTACTACTAAAAAGACAT
>VKOC01006527.1:0-30022 GCA_009364415.1 Spea multiplicata
TCCATATTTCAACTCATGTGCTGCTTGTTGGGAGACATCTTTCTTTTCAATTTTATCTGTTGCGTTGCCCTTAGTAAATAAAGTTTATGCACACCCCCCTGTTAGCTCCATCAGTCGCTATCTTAATCCAGTCCTGCTGTCTACCAATGCCAGACCCAACAAGATTAAACAAAACCACAACAAAGCAGAGTGGAATAATGGAAATCTGAAGAGCAGGACATTCATGTGATTGCTCTTACCGGTTCAGAAGGGTTTTAATAAATGGCATTTCAGATAAATGTCCTGTAACCGGGGCGTCTCTTTTACTCACTACATGTGTAGATTTCATATAAAAAGAAACATAATCCCCCAAATTCTCTGTACATTTTTTTTCATTTTTAATAAGATTGGAGTAGCTTCTTTGTGTGTCTAATTACATATAGTTTAATTAAATTGGTTGCTAAAAAAGTGGGGAAACTGTACAAATGCTTTTGTTATATGAGGTTCTGAGGTTAACTTCCACAATTGGTGGCTATCAGAGTGAATTGCTTTGTGGCTTTGGTTTGCCCTGCAGCGAGGAGGATCTAATAGCGGGCTGTATGTGTTAAGACGTGGGGTGTTAGGTTGTTTACATCTTCACCTAGTTTACTTGGCTTTTTTTTTCCGGACATTCCTGGCTCACTTCTTTGGGCGATTGGGTTTCACAGCTCACATAGGTTCACACAGGAGGGAAGGTATCTAAAGTTTGTCTCTCTGTACTTCCTACAAAGCCTTTCCCTTGATTTATGCACCTGAAAGCTGTATCTTAGCAACCGCCCTGCATAAAAGGAGTTTGGAAAGTTCTAGATAAACAGCCTTTGTTGATCTTTACAAAGGCAGACTGTAAAACAAAAGTCAGAGGTAATTTAACAGCCTTGGAGAGATATCTGTTTTGGAATTGAAAACTGAAACGGCTCGAGAATCGAACATAATGTTCTCTAAATAAAATACAATGTTTAACGTTCGAACTACCCTTTCACACACCTTACATATTATTCAGAATGCTAACAAATATGAAACGTTCTGTTACTTTAGGCAATTCGGTATCTGTATCCGTGCCTGAAGCATTGACACCTCCTGTACATATCAGTTACGTATTGCACGTTCCGTGAAGGGATTTATATAGCCCTAAAAGCAAATGGGAGCATATATAAAGTATATAACCAAAAGTATGTGGGTATCTGACCATCGGACCTATATGTGGGGGGTTGACACAGAATGATGCATTGTTTACATTATATAGCTCACTGAAAATATATTTTCTCACATTCATTTGGCAATGAGCAATATTCTGCCCTTCAATACTCCGCTACTGAAGTATCCCACACTGCTTGATCCACGGTGGGCTATAAACTTCTCATTTTTGTTCTCTTTTATTTCAGGTGATGTGTCGCCAGTACACATGACTCCTGCCTCCCAGTCTCAGTTCATTCCTCTGGCTGAAGTGCTTTGCTGTGCCATTTCCGATATGAACGCATCTCACACGGTAGTCACTCAGGAATCTCTGTTGGAACATCTGGTTAAACACTACCCAGGTATTTACCATGCGTTTACAATCACGCAGTTGTTTGTCGTTCTCAACCATGTTCAATTCTTGTTATACCGACACTGATAAATGATGATTAAAAGCATTTAATGTTAATGTTCTTTGTCTTAGGAATAGCAACTCCATCACAGGACATTCTGTACAACACACTGGGAACACTCATTAAAGAAAGAAAAATCTATCACACAGGCGAAGGATACTTCATCGTCACTCCACAGACTTACTTTATCACAAAGAAACCATCTTTGGACACTAAGTGCATTGCAGCAGAGGATAATTTTGTCTCGCCCCCATCTGTGACATACCTCATTAGTATGGAGAGCTGTGTAGATTTAACCAAGGTATCCAACCAACCATCAGTATCCCACTGCAGGTCTTGTAGCTGCTTTTCAGAACATTCTCTGCATACCATACTAGGACAACAGTCAATTAATCAGAGCAGCGAAAAAGCCCAAAAGGTCATCAAGGAACCAAAACCATCAGTTCAACACCAAGCTACCT
This sequence comes from Spea multiplicata, assembly GCA_009364415.1. NCBI lineage: Eukaryota > Metazoa > Chordata > Amphibia > Anura > Pelobatidae > Spea > Spea multiplicata. Next base: position 2,066 of record VKOC01006527.1, read on the forward strand.
CCACGTCACGGGACTACCACACATGTGGAAAGTCACAAGTTTCACTAAAAGAAAAGGAAAAGTGCAGTAGGAAATTCGGTATCAGTCTTTTTTGGCGTAATGTCTCCAAAAAAGAAAAGATGAAAAAGGAATACTCGACCTTTTCTGCTCAATTTCCCCCAGAGGAATGGCCTGTGAGGGATGAGGACAATTTGGATAATATTCCACGTGATATTGAACATGAAATAATTAAGCGCATCAACCCAGTCCTCACTGTCGACAACTTAATGAAACATACGCTGCTGATGCAAAAAGCTGAGGAAAAGAAAAAAGTTTTTAGTAAAGGAACATCAACAGATATAATAAAAACCAAACACGGACCTAACGTTAGAGGGAACGCCAAGAAGAGAAATAGCCGGCTTTCGAAATATCACAGAAAACTGCAGTTAAACAAAGAGAAAAGCAGAAAGGACGCTTGTGCACTCAAATCTGTTTGTGCCGTAAAGAAAGATGTAATGACTACAAATGGTATAATGGTTAGGGATACAGCGTGTCCCATGCGTAATGAGGTTACCAAGCATGATATAATCTATAAAAAGCAAATTAGCAATCCTTTTGAGGGCGTTTTAGATAGAGGTAACTCAAGCACAAATGGGCGAAAGTCCTTAAACGAGATCAGGAGAGCCAGCTCAGGAAAGCAAAGAGATAATCGTTCAAGGTCTCTGGATTGCAAAAATGACGGTGGAACTAGATATTCAAGTGGTGAAAGACACAAGATGGAGTATGATACAGAGGAATCTGTTCTAGAAGAGATGCCACCTTCCGTCCTTGATAAAGATGACTTCAGGGAGTATCCAGTCAACTACCCACAATGTAGCACGTTGAGGATAGATGATAAGTTTAAAAATAACAAAGAGGGCCAATATTGTGAAGAAGTCAGTCATGCTTTTGATGAATTTCAAAAACAGGCATTAATTCCACCAGAAACAAATCCAGAACACGACAGAAGTAAAACATTTTGTAAAGGGACTTGTGGGAACCAGACAGTATCAATCAGCGATTCCTCTCAACAAACCAATCACTATAAATGTGTCCCTGTCTCAAAAAGTATTGTGAGGACCAACACTGGGGCATTTGACAAGTTAGAGGCTAAAAAAACAAGAAGTTATTTATCCAGTGGTTTAGATGAATACACCGTGTTTTCTAGTTCTCAGAACCAGGAGCATACAGGTAAAGATCCAGCTGTATATCAAAACTTATTACAAGACGATGATGCTTGTAGCTCCGTGTACTATGAAGAAGACACTGATGAAAACATCAAGATGTGTCCAACATTTGAATCTCAAAACTTGGATACAGACAATTGGGATGTACACGAAGAACACGTTACATCTGAGACTTCTCAAACCTGTTGGAACCACAAAATCTCCTATACTTCTCAAATGACATCTTTGGAACCCTCGCAGGGATACCATAATGCCGCTCTGCACATAAATGTTTGTTCTGGTCAGCCACTGAAACAATATGTCCAAAAACATTCCGTAGTAGAAGGCGACACTGCTGAACATTTACATACTGCTGAAATTGTCGACGGCAGCATATTTGATTACTGTAATTCAAGTGAAGGCAACTCTATGGCAGAGACAATTCACACATCTGTTAATGGAAATGAGGAAAAACATGCCATCTCAAGGCAGCAGCCAGAGGAAATTCGAAAATGTTTTGAGCACAAAGTTAAGTTATTTAATTCAAAAAGTGGTCCACTGGAAACAAACCAACTGGAAAAGAATGAGAATCAAAGCACCACAGGAGATAGCGGTATTGAGTCCCCACGGTAAGATATAGCAATGTTTGTAATGCTCATGTTAGGCATGTGTAATATGTTCTGTGCCCCCCGGCCTGTTGTAGTTTACTCAGTCCAGTAGTACCTACATTTTGGAGCTTACAGAACATCAACATCTGAACACTTTGGTAACCGATACTGTGACAAAAAGCATATATAGCTACATTTTGTTTAATTTGGAAAGTTGTAAAAGTGCGATTAAAAAACATAAAACAAACGGTTTCAGTGAATATGGACTTGGTCACGTAATATGGGAACTAAAACAACTACCGTATATTCCGGCGTATAAGACGACCCCCAACTTTTCCAGTTAAAATATAGAGTTTGGGCTATACTCACCGTATAAGACTACCCCTCTACCCAGTATACAACAACCAGCCAATCACGGCATGCGATGTACCTTACCGGTGATTGGGTGGTTGTTGTATACAAAGCTTGCTTCGATTGGGTGGGTCAGCTCTCCCTAACATATGCCTGTCCATACACACATGTATAGACATACACTGCCCTCACACACCCCTTCCTTTACACACATATACACGTACGCACCAGCTTACAAACACACGTATACACATACACTGCCCTTACACAGACCTGTCCATACACATATACTGCCCATACACAGACATACATACATACACTGCCCTTACACACACATAGATATATATATATATATATATATATATATATATATCTAACATACGCATGTCCATAAATACACATTTATACACTGCCCTCACCACACACCCCTGCCTTTACACACACTACCACTGTGTGCCCCCCCCTAGACTTACCATTGCAGAGTCCCGGGTGTCTTGCGGGGCCGGCAGGGGACATCTATTCTACGCAGAATGGTATACAACTTCCGGCAGCGGAAGTTGTATACCGTTCTGCACTGGTAAGGAGCGCGATGCGCTTAGAAAACCTGAGCTGCCTGAGCGTATCGGAGAGTAGGATGCAGGTCCCCTGCACCGCTGCGGGGGATCTGTATCCTAACCCTGCCAGACCTGGAGCTCCCTAATGCTGGGCTAGTTATAGGGAGGTCGTGATCTCCCCAACCAGCCCTGCTTCTCCGCTCGCCCCTCCCCTTGAGATTCGTGCTTCTCCAGTCCAGATCGGTAAGTTTTAGTACCCGGCGTATAAGACGACCCCCGACTTTTGAGAAGATCTTCACGGGTTAAAAAGTCGTCTTATACGCCGGAATATACGGTACATCAATACATAAGCTTGCGCTGCCATAAGACTGTTATGGGACCTCACTGACCTATAGGGAAATCATTAAATGATGGATCAGAGAGGTCAACATGGGACATAATACTACCGTTATTTTCTCTAAAATTATAGATGGTCCTTAAGTAATTTTATATAGGATTATAAAAATTTTGGTATGTAAAATTAGTGAATCACTACTTTTTAAATTGTCAGGAACAAAGTTTAGTGCTCGGCCCAGACCATAAGTATTCTGTCTTCTCTCCTAGAACACGTATAAGTCTTGCTTCCAACAACTCTGCCATTTTGGAGAAGCTGAAGCAGAGAACTCTCTTGCAGAATCTGGAAATAAACAGCAATTCCAGCAAAGAAGAATTATTAACAGCTAATCAATTAAAACAAATCACACCTGCTGTGAATGTATAGTAGCAAGAGAGACACGCTGTATTTATACTCCTGTTGTACCTATATGTATATTTTTAATAAAGTTACAGAATATTTTGATTTATACTTACTTGGGGATATTTTTATAAAGATAGGCATTAAATGTTCTACAAATGTGTCGACATCCTACAGCAGGACTTACATGCTGAACACATCTCAAAAGTGGAGTAATAGCAGCAACATTTTTACATGGATACTTCAACGAGTGCATCTGCCCTTTAATATGGCAGGACAATGCACTGACCGCTGGCACTCATGAGAGGAAGGATCTACGCTTGGCATGGATTACCAGATGTGACGGGCACATTATTTAGCTGTGCCTCCAACTAAACATTGCAACATTCGTTTCAGACAAATGTAGAATCTGATGCCGTTAAACATTCTCATGGTCTTGACACTTACATTAAGATTCTAATGTTTAGCTATAACTGGGACAAAGTACATGAGGTCTCTGGCCTTCTTTCTTATAAGCTGCACTGCCAGGAGCATGGATTCAAATGTTTGCTTTGGACGTTTCACAATGCAATTCCGGAATACTGAAAACATGTTTTGTTGATTAGAAATAAGAATGGATATCGACTGCAACAATTATTTGATTTTCTATATTATATATATATATATATATATATATATAATATATATATATATATATAATAATCAGGCACAAAGAAAGTAAACAGAGATCTGGCAATGTTTTTTTATTTGTTATACACAGCAATGAAGATAACTGTTAACATTAGCAGAGGGGGAAAAAAGTCACAATATGAGGCAAAATGTGTATCAAAACCAACCTCCTAGCCATGCGGTTTGTAAGAAACAATTTAGATCCGCGCCGAGTTTGGCTACTACAAACGGAGAGGAGCCAGGTTTGCTAAACAGTTTACAGCGACTAAATTTGTGAACCCATGCCTGTAGACCACCTGGCATTGACATACAAACTTCCGATTATATTTGTTTTACTATACAGTAATGTACTGTAAATATGTATATAAAATGTAAATATAATCTGTATATTGATTTTTTTATTAATAGAGTTGGATTGCGAAAAAAACAAACATGTACCAAAAGTCTATGGCTTCAATAAAAAAATGATACAAGTGCCAGGGTGAAGATTTTTTTTTTAAGGGAATTCCAAGTAACAATGCCTAAATTCTCAAGCAGCAACACTACAACTTTGTATATACACACATGATTCAACTTGGGGGAGCCCCCCAGCTATTACTGTGGGATCATGGAGTCAAAAGTTTTAGCCACCTTTGCAAAAATCGCAAGTTAAATCGCAATGACTTAAAAAAAAGGGTCAATGTAAAGATAAAACCTATTTCAACCTTAAAAGGGCAGCAACATCCAGACTTCGTTTTTTTATTTTAGGAACCAGTGAAATGGGTTTAATCTCTCCATATTATTCCTTTTTCATATAAAAATATGCTTGGGGGGAGGGGGCAGGAGATTGACAAATTCATAGTCACTGTAGTAGTAAGCTTCCTTTTTTTCTAAACTAAAATGTAGTCAAAGACTATAGGAAAAAGGCTGTGGATAACAAAAATGGTTTAATTTAAAGAAACAGGATATGTAAATGTATTACTGTCTCAGCGTGGGTCATTGCATTTATTTCTACTGGCTTTTTAAACTATATAATCATGAACACTGTATCAATTTGTTAGAGAAACCAAGTAGTAGTACAGGTAATATTTGCTTGAGAAAAACGCCTTAAATCCAATTAATTGCTCACAAATCTCTAACCTTCTGGCTGCAGGTTTATTGCTTGGTAAGACACTGCAGCATTTGAAAGGGAAATCAAAAATATACACCTTTTTGTATATGGAACTGAATTTCAAGATATCCTGATAAAAGTCCCAAACAATATTAAGTTAATGTTACATAGTTTTTGTATTTTTAAAGTCCTAGCATGCTCCTACTGTTAAGTTATGCTGCAGCGGGCAGGGTTCTCTGTCCGAATAGAAAATATATATATATATATATTTTTATATACACTACCAAACTTCGGCATCACTTATAATAATCTTGTTTTTGAAACAAAAGAAAAAAAAAATACAAAGTAGACATTGTTTACGTTGTAAATGACTACTGTAGCTGGAAGCAGCTGATTTTCAATCTTCTTAGGTGGACAGAGCCCCTTTATCAGCAGCCATCATTCCTGTGTTCCAAAAACACAACGTTTGCTAATCCAAGTTTAAAAGGCCAATTGATCAAATCCTTTTTTTGCAATGATGTTAGCACAGCTAGAAATGTCCTTGTTTTCCCTAAAAACAACTAAGTGACTCAATGGTAGTGTATATATTTAATCTAAATATTTTTTGGGAACATTCAAATTATTCTAAACAATTATGCAATGCAATATTTCTACTCATCATAGTGCTATGCAACACAGGCAATCATTATAGATCAATTTACACATTCATAAAATTTTGTACATCTCTCCCTATTTCCCTATAAATAATAGGTATTTAAACAGGTAAACCTACACACCATCTCGCCAACCACACAATCACGCTGATCCCTTGATTTACACTATTTAACAAGGTCTCCTTCCAGTAGTAAGTCAAAGACTGGCTCCGTTTTCCTTTAACTTTTGATCTTCTGATGTTGCTGGATTCTGCATGGAAAAAAGGGGAAATCAGAAAACGTTATTTGGTGTCTCAAACCCCCCCCCCCCAAAAAAAAGAAAGAAAGCTTTCAAATTTTTAACAAGGGACAGCGGTAGGGAGGCATTAACCGGCATGAACAATGAAGTCAATTATATCTAATGGTTTCTAATTGCAGTTCAGAAGTGGGGTCACCGGTTTCATTTAACATTCTCACACTAAATAATGGGATATAGAAGAATATGGTTTCAAAAGAAAAGCCCTACTTGCCCTCTACAACAGCATAAAATACGTGTGAGTATGCTACATGAGAAATGTTGAAAATGCTGTCGTCCACATCCAAGTGTAAAAATGGCCTTCACCATTAAGGGGTTAAACTTCAACTCTCCTGTAAGCTCCAAGTGAATATACATCGAAGGACCTTGTAATAACATCTAGAATTTGCACGCACCCTCTTTAGAACCCCTTGAATCTCTTCCATGGCTGCGGAGAGGTTTTTGATTGTTTTATTGAGCTGGTGTTCATAAAGAGAATTTGTCTCTTCGGTTGCTTTCAGACTGCCACGCACGTGGTCGAGATTATTTTTGAATTCTTTCAATTCTCCAGACAAGTTTTTATTTGATGCTTCAAGTTGGGAAATGTTCTTTTCATCTTCCTCTGTGATCCAAAGAAATGCATGGGCATTATTTTAATGGTTGTATCAGAGCAAAAAATTAAATACATACACAATCTATTGAAAACACAACTAAAGCACATGAATTAGTGTTTACACAAGTTTTTAGCTGCACCTAACACATGCTGTGTTTTGTAGATAAATGTTCTCTGGCCGAGCAGGTAACTATAAGCAGTCAGAAAATGTAATGGTTTAAAAGATCTTCAAGGGACCATTTCTCTTATAGTCAGGTATCTATAGATGTATGTATTAGAAATAAACGCAATAGTAGGCATCGGTATTTTGGACCACATGGCTTCCTGTTAATGTTCAGAAGCTCTTTAGATGGCACTGGAAAAAGTTTGTTCTGTTGTGTAGTACCTGTTTTAGCTGCAAGGGCCTGAAGTTGTTGTTCTAACTCTGATCTAGCTTTCTCACTCTTCTCAAGTTTCTGAAGGAGACTTCCAACATCAACCATTGCACCATTATACAGAACAAGACCACCATTGTCTTCTGTGGTTGAAACTCCAGATCCTGAAGCTTTAGACAGCAGAAGCAAGCGGTTACCTGAAAGAAAGTTTTCCAACATTAAAAAAATCATAGTGTCTTACTATTACTGTTGGTTGTTAGCAATCCGCAGAAAATTGTCGTAAAAAGATAAAATCAGCGCTCAGGCTTTTAGAGGGTTTTATTACCTAGAATATCTTCACGAAGGGGTTGTGGTTCTTCATGGCTTCTGTCCTCAGTACCAGCGTCAGTGAGTTTGCGGTAAAAGCATGATTCTTTGAGCAATACTTTATTAAACAGTTTCTTCACCTTCAAAATAGAACATACTTTATAAAAACGCAGACAGCACCCCCAAAACCTTCAGAGTAATGCAATGAGAAACAACAGTATCCACTGTGCATAACTGCGGCCAAACATACCTGAGCACGTGAGAGATGCAGACCAAGTGTGTACATTATTTCTTCTAAATCTTTCTCTAGGAGGTAGCCACAGTGACTTTGGTCAAAGTATACAAAAGCCATTAGAAGATCTCGGTTTACCGTTACCATCTGTTTCTTCTCTTTCTCCTAATAAAATCAATGAAACAATTATATTTTCAAAGCAAGAGTCTTAAGTACAGTAATACATGCTCCTAACAACTATAATAAGTAGATATCCCCTTGGGGTCTAAGAATATAGAAAAAATAAAATTAAAAATTATGAGCAAGTGCTAAACTTAAAAAAAATGGATGCTAAACTGGAGTGGCCGGGTTCAAAGATGTCCCAAATAGGGCATAGACACAGACTGACCAAAAATTTTAAAAAAACCACACTTCCCAAATGTGGCCTTTTAGCCCCAAACAACCAGACAAACCCATGCATGGGTGATATCACTGTACTCAGGAGATGTTGCTGAACCCATATTGGGGGTTGTTTGACAGTGACATGTAGCAGGAGCTGTAAATTCACACCTGAAGTACAATTTGTGTGATAAAAGACATAAAATACATTACTACCAGAAAGTTTGACAAAGGGTGGTAGTAGAATTAGTTTGATGGGGGTAAATTGCATTGACCGGCTTTAAAGATGTCCCAAATAGCACATGAGGCAAAATGACCAGATTAGGAAAAATTGGTTTTGAAATAGGAAAACGCTACTTGTACTTATTGCCCTATAACGTGCAAAAAAACATAACATTGGGTATTTCTAAACTCAGGACAAATAGTATAATCTATTTAGCAGTTTTTTTCCATTAGCTTTTGTAGACGTGTAAAAGATTTTTCAAATAAGAGTGCTTTTTTCCCCAATTTTCCATCATATATATATTTTTTTGGAAATTAGATAAGGTAAAAAATGGTATCTGAAAAAAGCCTTTCTTGTCCAGAAAAAAACAATACATAACAGCTAAACACGAGCACTGCAAAAGTGTTAAAATGGCCATGGTCCTTAAGGGGTTAATATAAATAAGTGTGATGCATGAAAGTTTGCAAGACAATTTACTGATTTCAGAAGTTAGAGACAGGAAACATACCTTATCTTTTGGTAACCATTCTTTGCTGTACCTCCTGCTGTCTTTCTTGTCTTCACGCTTATCCTTGCAGCTTGAATCGTCATCATCATCTTCTTAAAAATACAAAAAAAATTACAGATCTGTCAGCCGCTGTCTGCCATCTGTCATCCAAACTAAATATATGAACATTGCTACTGCACAGATCTCTAATACCCTCATTTCTTCGGTCAGATTACATGTATTCTGACAAAAAGCTGTGTGGACACCTCTCCTAATGACTGAGTTTAGGTTTTTTAGCCATACCCATTACTAACAGGTGTATAAAATTGGCAGTTATGCACATCTGAGCCCAGGCTTGCCACAATGCCTCTCAGATATGCCTTATATCCCCTATATGCCTTATACCCCCCTGATATGCCACTCTGCCCCCAGATATGCCTTATATCCCCAATATGCCTTATACCCCCCCTGATATGCCTTATACCACCTGACATGCCACACTGTCCACCCAGATATGCCTTATACCCCCTATAAGCCATAGTGCCCTCTATGCCTTATAACCCAGATATGCCACACTGTCCCCCAAATATGCCTTATACCCCCCTATATGCCAGGGTGCCCCCCTGATATGCCATATACTACCCCCTAATTGCCACTCTGCCCCCCAGATATGCCTTATACCCCAGTCATGCAAACAAAAAGCACTTAAGTTCTAACTATTAAACGTTGATTTTAAAAGTATCGAATACTGCAGATTCATACGGCAACTAAGCAATTTAGTTTTATATTTTGTACGATTACAGCAGCCAAATGATAATGATTTGTTTTCCAGTGAAATAGAAACACAAAAGCAATCAATATTAATAAAATATTATACCGACCATCATAGTCACCATCATCTTCCTCTGCTCCAATGGGTTCATAATCTTCTTGGTTGTCGTCCTCCATTTCATCATCATCTCTGTACTCCTCTTTTCTTCGGTCATCTCTCTACAATGCGGAAGGCTGTTGTTTTACCGTCAGTAAAAAATAGCTCTTGACCAACCTAAACATGCCGCCCTAATCTAACATATCTGATATGTACAATCATAATATAAACAATATATTTTAAGCCCTAATCAGATGAATAAAATGTGAGACATGCTTTGTGTGCTAATAATAATAGTTAATAAAATCATTTCTACTGTACAACACACTATAGTTAAGGGCACCTTTCGTTCCTCTCTCTCATCCACTTTTGACTTGTCGTCTGTAGATTTTCTCCGTTTGGGTTTTGGGTCATCCTCATCCTCTTTCTCATCTTTCTTCTCCCTCTTCTCTTCCTTCTTTATTTTCTTTTCTTTTTTCTCCTCTTTCTCTGGGAGGGCCAAGAGCTCCTTATAAATCCGCACTCCAAAATCTCTCTGCAGCATTTCATTGAAGAGTTCAGCAAATAGCGAGACCTGAAATAAACCCGTTTTAAGAAATTCTGTGCATATTAGGTGCAGTTCAGGTCAGTGCTAATGAAGAACAGGTAACTGCGTACCTCAAATGAGTGTTCCTTATTGTCCTCTATGCGGTAATCTAATAATACACTGAGCGACATGATGCTGCAGTCAAACTTTCCATTCTTGGCTGACCAGTTTGGGTGAACAATAATTGCTGGTTCATCTGGTAAAATATATCTTTTTTCACGTCTTTGACGCTCTATATCCTCTTGGCGCTTTCTCTCCTCTTCCTATTTGGGGAAACACATAATAAAGTGCACAGTTAATTCACTAGATTTGCCAAGGAGACCTGAACTTTACTATTTGCTATAAAAAGCCACCCCCAAAGGTCGACTTATTTTCAGAAGGGCTTAGCTGCTCTGGTTATAACGCAAAATTAGATCAGGGAGACGGTGAGTACACACACACAAAACACAACATTAAACATACATTATGCAGGGCTATCTTGGCTCCTCACGCAGGAGAGGCTCACAATTAGTCTTTCATAATGCTTAGGGTGGTTGGAAATTTTAAATGTTCAACTCTATGCAAAGTCATGGTTTACCGAATATTTCCACTGCAGAGGAAAGCTTTTCCGGTCATATTATTAGCAGGACCAAGCCACTAGCATAGCACATGGTAACCACTTTAAAATCAACATTCTTGTTAAATGATAATCCAGAAACCAAAACATATATATGAAGCCTGTCAAATGTGTATGATTCACTCAGACATGCACAAATATATGTCCTTTAATACATATAGGGGTTCAGATTAGACCAGTTGACAGGTCTATAAGTCAATTTAGGAGTCTTGTCTGTGGCATGAAAAGCCAGCAGATAAATCACAAGAAGTCTTTTTGTATGAGCGCGTTAAACGGTTACAAAACAAAATCAGCAGGAATAAAATTAAACCTCTTTGTCATCTTCAGACTTCCTTTCTTCCTCCTCTTCCTCTTCTTTTTCACACTTCTCAAGCTCCTTCTGTTCTTCTTTTTGTTCCTCTACCCGAAGCTGCTTAGTGAGACGCGCTATAAGCTGTGATTTAAGACCTTTGGAGCTGAGAGATCGGCTCTCCAGCTCCTTGCGAAGATCATTTACCTGCAAAAGAAACACAACGTGTCGACCAAATCGCAATTCAATCAAAGACTGTAACGTAGTAGCTGGCAACTCAAAGAAAGTAAGCCACTCTTTGTAAATTAAAAAAAAAAACTATAGTGCATCAATATACTGATCACAGGTTAAAAAGTTTGATCCTAAAACTTAGTTTAACAAGCACTGGGTCTTTCAAATACATCAAACGGCAGCCAAAAAAACTTCCGGAATTGCAGGTAGCAATGTGGTGTAGAAAGGGGCAAATATATCAAATATATATGGGGGACTATATAGAATACCGTACAGTAAAGGCCATAGGATGGCTGGAGTATGAAGTATTTCCACCCATTAAAGTTAAGTATTATACTGGCCATATAGTAAATCATTATATATAGAGTGTACCTTCATTATCTTCGGGTCAAGCTTTGACCAATGAGTAGGATTACAAATTTCTTTAGCTTCTCCGTCCTCTTTGTCCTCTTCTTCCTAATGCAAATTAAATTATGAAATGTTTAATACCAGATCTTGAAAAGGTTATATTCTGTCACAGGTCCGTGCAAGTGGCAAGGTCACAGTTTGTTTTTCATTGTCTTCTCCTAAAGTTTTTGTTGAGGCACACAGACACATTCTATCATTTTTACTGACCATTAAGTCATTCAGAGCCAGATCTGTGAAACAAAGGATGATGAATAAAATGAAGGAAACCATTATGTACAGACAATCAGGGCTGTATTTTCCAAAGGGCAAAAGGGGCTGCTGACCAAGGGTCCCTCTACCCACTGCGGCCCACAGCTGCTCTTTTTGCCCATTGACTGTCTGTCACAGCTACACTTTAGACTAGAGAAGGAAAAATAGCATCTACAGAGACAAGAAAGATACTGGAAATGCCCAAGGCTATATCTAAGGTTCCAAAAACTGTCGGCTTTAGATATACAAAATAAGGAAAATCTGTAATAAAGAGCTTATGCTCTGTCAAATGGCCCTTCAGCACAGGTTTGCAAAGGAGACTGCTAGCCTTAGATGGCCCTATGGATGCTGCAAGGCTACAATGACTTACAGTTAACAGATTTAGCCTTCAGTAATCTGGGGCTAGGATTTTTCATACAATAGTGAGATGAAGAATTGGGGCTAGCTTTAGTTTATAAGAAATCATCCAGTAACTAAGACTAGCACAAATGCACAAAAACCAAATGGGGGGGAAAAAAACAAAATCAATTTGAACTTTAACATCATTTCCATTCTTTTCCCCACGTTAGGAAGGAGTTTAAACATGGGATTGACTACACTGCAGACGAAGCAAGGCGTGTTCTTTTGAGGTGTGTGTTTAGTGTGTGCTGTGCTTTGTGCCTGTGTTCCTGTGCCTGCGAGAAGCGGAAATAGAAAAAGGGGATTAGCGTTCAGTGCCTGTTCTCCATCAGTTTCCTTGCGTTCACCCTGAAGCTTGTCGGCCAGCTGCTGCTTGTATCCACGGCACAGGTTTTCCCACTCTGAGCGTGTGGGAAGGCAATGCCAAACATCCGGGAAAAATAAAACCACTGTCTCCACATGAGCAGGAACCGTACGCCCCTTGTGGGTCTCCTCAGGGCGATGGTAGCGAATCTCTGCAAAACGGTACCTGTCGCAAGGGAAGAAGCACGTTGGAAAACCAAAATCTGTAATGCACTTAATATAGAGCCTAGTTCACTTGTAGCATATCAAGAACTGCTAGCTGAGGGCTGTCTACAAAAAAACAAAAAAGCAATAATAAAAGCAATTACATATGCCATTTGTTTTCTTCAGGCAAGTCAACGCATTGTTTAAAAAGCAAGATAGAAAATAAATATTTAATATAAACGTCAATGAGCAGAGAAACATACAGCTACAATTTGAGATAGCTTAGCGCACGTTAGATATTAGAGTCATTAAAGAGTATGGTCCCTTTAAACAACAAAGCTTGAAATACCATTAGAAAACACGGCCAAACATTTTGTTTTTAAGAGATCATAAGATGATTCTTCTTTGACGATCTGCAGCTGGGCATGAGAAAAAAAAAATAAAACTTTATAATACACAGTAAGAGTTCACTGAGAATAATCAATACATACACCGGAGAGTTCAACTCCATCTTCAAAATGAAAATGTTCTACATTTGGCACCCGAGGAGTTTCAGTTTTAATGTGTCCCGGTGAACAGGGGCAATTTCATAGATCCATAGGGAGAGTCACAGAGCTCCAGAATGGATGACGAGGAAAGAGAAGCAGTCCCCGCTATTGGGATTGTACTTACCACTGGGTACACAAGCTCAAGTCAATGCCAGTCAGAGCCTTACAACAGCGGACAGCTGTCTTGATCAGCACTGATGGGTCTTTAACTGGGTCAGGTCCATCTAGGGAAGGAGACCAATGTCCTCCAATCGCCATGGCTTCATCTTTACCTTTCATTCCCACTAAAAACTGTAACAAACCACACAAAGTTTATGAAGGATATTTGCAATCATATAAAGTCTTGTACAGATCATTACACTGCCTGCATCCAGCTATGACCCAATACTGAGCATGGCAGGCACAGTTCACTCTTATACCCTCATAATATTAGGTTGCTCTGCCCTCATTAAACCAAGCCATTGATTCCACATTCTGCTGAAATTATTGAAAAGCAACATTAAGGCAGGTAGTCATGATCGATAAGTTTGCATCACATTAGTCGCCCACAGAGGCAATCACACAAAGGATACCTCTAGGTTTCAAATACCATCTAAACACAAAACTAAAATATTTCAGGCAACCAACGGTGAAATGCTCAAGAGACAAAACCTGTGGCCAGAAATTTATAGTTTAACAGATCCACCAACTTTTCATTCCGACGAAAAGTCTCAAAATGTCCACCACAGAGCAAAAATTCTAAATAAATGAAGTCTTAGATTTAAATACTTATTCAGATTATTACCTTAACAAGTCTTGCTGGATGCTGGAATCCTTCCCTAACCTCTACAGGGTCCTCTGCAAGGGCACATGACTTATGATACAGATCCTCCAAAGAAGGGCTTGCCAGCAGCATAACCTAATGCAAAAAAACGTTTCACAAAGACATTAACAATCTGAAAGTGCTTACTTTACACAGCAGCTTGGTGAACATCGTATTAACTTATCAAATGTATGAAATGATACACAATAACCATATCATTTCATGTTTTAATGACTACATATCTAGCCTTTGTTAATGAATGGTGGTCCGCACGACTTTAGGTACATTTCCTGATTTCTCTATGAACCAACCTTAGCGCTGTATGTGTGATCTACATCCGGAGGATCCAGAAGGGCAGTATTTTTCTCAAGTGGGTCAACTTCCTTGTGCATTACATAAAAATTGCTGTAATTCCCAAGATGAAACGGGCGTGCAATGGGAAAGGCTTCTATCCATGTGAACTGCGCATCAAAGAAATCGCTAGGAATGTAGAGATTCTGATACCGCCGTCTCAGTTCCATAGTGTCACATCCTGGACTGCATGTGTAAAACATAAGGTACAACAAATGAACAAGGACACATCCCACTGTAGTCTTTCCCATGATGGTAATCGTAACAAAAAGCACCATAAAATAGGAAAAAATGCAGCCCTTAAATTTCAGTGATTTGGAACTGCATCAGAGAAAGAGAGAAAAAATCATACCGTACCAATCTAGAGAGAACTTGGAAAACTGAACAGTATAGCGAGGAGTAACTCGTCTAGGTCTTCGCGGGGATCTCTCTCTCTCACGACGTGGTGATCTTTCCCTTGACCTTTTTCTGGGAGGTGATCTATCACGTGATCTGCGCCTCTCTCGGTCTCTCTCTCGGCTAAAACAAAATGAGCGACCATGAGTTTTAAACAAACAAAAAATAGTAAAATGACCTTCATGTACAGCAGCTTGCATGTCCGTTAAACTATCAATGTAAAATCTAATTAAAATGGATTACTTTTCTTGTGTTATACCAAGAGCAGGTTGGTAGTCCACATATGGGTCTATTCCCGGAAGGAGAGCGGACAGGAGTGTTTTGTTTCAGCTGCTTGACTTCACTATACATTATGATGATGCAACTGGGATGAGTTTGGGCTGGTGATGTATAGAGCGAGATTTCACTCATTGTATTATGCATTATACAGGGCCAGCTCAGTCCTTCTTGCTGGTGACTCTTGCCAGCGTATAATGAATATCGCTCCTGACATTGTTGTAATGCGGTATTTTAGTAAGCCGGGGAGCTACAGCAAGATTAACAGACACCATACTGCCTTTTATAATTTACCCCAAATGACCCCAAGTGTTAATTTACACAGCGTCAGGATTAAAAATACCTGTGCTATTGGAATTGTATAACTAGATTCCTACCAACTAGACCAGCAGTAGAAACTCTGCAATGGGTCACAGAAGCATATGCGGCAATTTAAACTGCTGTGGACCTTTCCAGATAAGTAATTTCTACATAATATCTGTACAAATAAACACACTTAACAGCTATAACAAAAGCTACTAAAATGTTGCTTCAACAGTTTAAACTGCTGGGGAAAAAAAACATAATTATCAGAAATTTTTAAATTCTAAAAAATAAATTTTATTGAATAAATGAGGCCATGTATAAAACAATACAAATTGACACAAACATACTTCCGATCATCTTTCCTATTGGATACTGAATCTCCCCTGTCGCTTCTCCCAGAGAATCTGGAGGGTGGTTCCAATCGTCGAACGGGCTGAGGCTGTGACACAATACGAACAGGCGTTTGCAATAACCCACCTGAAGAAGGAGAAGAAGAAGTAAAGATGTGGCGTGACATCATCAGGAAAATAATTTTCTTCTTGATCACAGAAATGTCTATATCTTGCTTACTTTGCTGATCAGTTGTTTAGACCCTTTGAATATTCTAGCTGTTTAAGAGCTGTGGAAAATGATGATGCGCTACACAAACTGGATATTAAAAATATAAAAAGAAAAAAAGAAGTATAAGAACACCGCTTACCTTTTTGCTGTGGTTGTTGTAATAAAGGAGAAGGCTGTGTCTGAAGCAGAGGCGTAAGAGAGGCAGCCGAGATCTGTGCCTGCAGAAGAGTCTGTGCTTGTGGAGCTTGCTGAGACTGAACCCCAAAAGCAGCTTGCTGTGTGACAGGCTGAAGGACAGCTGGAGGGTTCTTTAGAAGTGGCTGCGCAGGGGGTGGATTCTACAAGAGAACAAAAATCCTGTGTGAATACATGAGTGTGACCCCCCCACCCCCAAAACAAAAAAAACATGGAAAATTGGCTGAACTGTGAACAAGGTGCTTAGCTACCTGGTTTGGAAGAGTCTGTATCCTTTGGGCGTTCCATTTGAATGGCATGTTAGGATTATAAGTGGCTTCAACTAATACTCTGTCTCCAACCTGTGGGGACTTCCCTTTAACAGCCCTGTAATTTAAAAGTAAAGGGGAAATAACATATCACCGCCAAAAAGGATCAAATAAGTGACATCATAATAATTGTAGCAACGTAAAGTAAAATTCAAGCGGTAGTGGAAAAGGCCTTTAACTGAAACACGAGATTAACTGCTCATTTCCATGAAAGGCGTGATATTTCCCCATAACTACACCTAATCACAAAACGGTCATAGTGACCAAATTCTAAATAAAGGTCAGTCTGAAGTATTGGTAATATATATATTTTTAAAATACACACGTGAGCTGAAAGAAGACATCTTCATCCACGAATCCAAATGTTTCATGGAGTTTGGTCACGACCCCGGTGAAGACCCGCTGCTTCTGGGTTTGGGTTTGTTGCTGACTGGATCGAGGGGTTGGGTACGAGACGGTAATTTGCGCTGCCTGCTGGGGTGTAGACAGAGCGAGACTTGTCGGCAGCGTGACGGTCTGCTGTAAAACAATGAGAATTTGTGAACTTCAAACAGCTTACATATTTTATTTGAAAGGTGTCTGATTGTCTAGACGGCAGACATTATAGGGATTCATCACTAAAGCAGAAGTTTTGATTCACCAGCTTCACTATGCATCATGCCCTAGGGAAACCACTTCATGTTTCATTTCTTTGTAAGGCACACATTCCTCTTAAAATTACAGTAAGGAAATATGAGTGTATATTTTAAACTTGTTAAATCCTTCATGACGTTCCATGCCGTCATGAAAGAGTGTCCCAAAAACCTATCGCGATGGCATGAAACGCAATAAAGAGCATTGCGTTCTCAATGAAAAAACATGGATAGTTTGGTGTGTGTGTGTGGGGGGGAAATGTTATGGCTCCTTTTGCAAGGGATTGGTGACCAACTGGTTGCATGATAATTGTCCAAATGCTCCTAGGGAAATACCCTGGATTTTCATCTCTCTGAAAATATATACTTTTGTGTGGTTATTTTGAGATGGTGGGCTGCTAAACAGTCCCAAATGAGACAAAGGCTTTCCATTGTGTGCCCCGTAACTTCCAAAACCCATAAAAATAATTATGAATATATTTCGGGGGGTTTCTCTGCAGCTACATTTAATCAGTGAAAACAATCTTAAGAAACACTGAAATGTTGGAGGGCAAAAATCCACGGAAATTAATGTTCTAGCTACTTGTTGCATTATGTGTCCAACTGCTCCTTATGAAATACCGTGTTGTCTTCTCTCTGAAAACATATACTTTTTGTAGGGGTATTTTGAGCTGGCGGAAAAAGGGTTTTCATTATTTTAATGTTTATTTATACATCGAAAATGGTATCAAATGGAAGATCTGGCCTTTGAGAAAAAAAAAGTTATAATTTGTGCGAGTGCATTAAAAATGAAAAAAAAGGAGACTCCTGTATTGCAAATATTATATATTAGAGGCATATACATTTTTACCCACTAAACACTCACCTGAGTTAATAAGGTTTGTTGTGGTTGTTGTAACTAAAAACAAAATAAAAAGGTGCAGGTCTTATTAATACATCTCAACCATCTTCTCTCTATAAGAAAATTAAATCTATCTTTACCACTAGGTAAACTATTTCAGCAGGTTAATGTTTTGTATGGCTTTATTTAATATGCAATACATAGAACCCTGAAAATAAGGTTAAAAAAAACCCATGATGTTTACACTTCCGCTGTATTTTCTACACAAATCATCGTAAAGTCTGTCTCCGATGAGCTATTCAGCTCGTTTCATACAATTTAGCATTTGGGAAATTCTGCAAATCAGGATTTAAAACGAATCAGAGAGAGACTTCTTTATACAAAAGAAGGGAGCACACAATCTAAAAAAAAAAAAAAAAAAAAAAAAAAAAAAGCATAAAAAACATTTTAGATTCAGATTCCTGGGTACCAGTCATTACTACCGGGTACTGTCACTACTACAAAGGACCCCAAGTTAGCGGAAAGGCTAAGGAATTCATTTATTATTATTATTCTAGCTGCAACCCGGTAATGTGAATTGCTTATGCCGTTTATGCTTTTTTAGGTTGTATGCTCACTTTTTCTTCTATATTTTTCCCGCTGCGCATATTTGCAGGTTCTGACCAAACCTTTAGGTTGAGCAGCCACACAGGTGCCTCATTGATGATGCCCAGAGAAGGCTTTAAATTGCTCGAGAGTGTTTTGGGTTTAAATGCAAAGAAGTCCCATTGATTCAGCTCTTTGGTAAGCAATAAAGCCAGGAAAAAAATTAGATAGGACTCACCAGACTTGGGGTACTTTGACGTCGTAGTGGGCTAAACAATATATGGCCATATAGCGTGTCGGAATCTCCAATATTTATTCCTCAGATGCGTTTTTTTTTTAATGGTATTTGGTAGGTATGGATTCTTTACATATCAAATGTTTGTTTTAAAATCAGCAGCCAAATATTGTGCAGATTTGTAGCAAAACAATAAGTATCCACACGTATCCCTACGCCTTTATTTATTATGCACAGTTGTATTGCAGGCAATCATACATCTCAATTAACGAAACACAAACCTGTTGTTGGACGCTGTATATTGTCTGCTGGGGCTGGGTGTATTGCTGGAAAAAAATGGCAAAAATCATTTATATTTAACACCATGGAAACTGTACCGTGCATGCTTAAGAGATGAGACTACTCTCCCATTTAACAAACCTGTTTTTAAAGTGGACCGGATGAACACTACATTTTTTTTTATACATTTTGTGTCAATTTGTGCAGGCTGTAATCGCAGTCCACCAGCAATACAAACATTAAGGATGCTGTTCCACCACAATGACATTTAATTAAGCTCTCTTGTAGGAAAAGCAAGACCTACCATTGTCTGCTTTTGTCTTGCATAATAGTTAAGTGTTCCCTGAAAAATGGCATTTAATGTGCTTTAATGTTGCATATCATACTGCACTATAGTAGCATATGGATTTGTAAATACAAGGCGGCATAACAATAATAGAGCTTGCGTTTTCTAGCTACTACAAGTATATAGGATAGCGATTTGGATATGTTCTAGCGTGACCGGAAATTACCTGCTGGAGAGCGGCTGCAGCAGCGGCGGCCGCAGCCTGTTGTTGCAGAGCGGCGGTTTGTGTCAGCTGGTAGTTTCCTGGGGATGGGGTGGTGAGGCCGGCAGCTGCAAGTGCCGACTGTTGAGTGTAGATTGTAGGTGAAGCTCCAAGTAATGATGGCTGCTGGACTCCTAGGGGTGCTAACAATAAGACATGCAATATGAGGGCACTGTAGCTGAAGGTCCCATAGCATCCTTTCCTTCTGCTTGACTGTGGCTGTTAACTAAATGCTAGGTTTAAACATGATCATGATTTTAACAGGTTGAGTATCTCTTATCCAAAATTTTGTTTCAGATAAAGGAAATTCAGATTAGGGATACTAACTACTGGAGGGGACACAGAAAAGAGGTGTCTGGCCTCTCCAGTTGTCAGTAGATCCTTTTTCGGGCTTCCTTTGGGTTTCTCCCTGCTGTCTTCTCAATAGTTCAGGCTTCTCCCCACGATCCTAGAGCACTTCTGCTCCAGAAAAGAAAGCGCTCGGGAAGCATGAACAATGATGACAGACCGGATGCAAACGGAGCGGACACAGGTGAGAAGACAGATACGTTATTCTTAGTACTTCTGGTCCGAAGGGATACTCAACCTGTATTAACAATATACATCTCTCATTAAGTCAACACTAGATGACTTAGTGGTGTGAGTGTATATCAAGCGAAAACTACTTTACCTGGTTGTGAAACTGCTGTTGCTGTGAACTGGGTAGCCCAAGGTGGTGGGTTCTTCTGTCCTCCAAACTGAGCCATGATGATCAGTAAGGGAGAGCTACTTTTGGACTTCTATAGTTGTAATCTACAGAAGAAAGTACCATAAATTTATAAGAGGAATTAGATATTGGTCTGGATTCTATTTCCCATTAACCACATCTTTGTTTGAATGACACATGACAATTTGGAAGATGGGGAAGGTTGATGAATAGATTGTTATTTTAGGGGTTGAAATGAAAGCTGTTGAGCATTCCTCTGGATGATTACTTCTGTTAAACACAATGCCTAAACCCCCGATCCCCCACATATACTTTGTTTATAAGCTACTGGATAACCCTTGATAAGTCACTAAAGTTTGCTTTTCTAGGCCAGAAGATACACTAGAAAGTTAGAGAAAGGTGAGAGTCGTTTACACAAGCTCCTTTCCCTGTATTTTTTTTATTTGAACAAGAAGCCTTACTTTTTTGACTGAAGACTCCAGAAAGACTTAAATTTAGTAGCGTGACAATACAATACTATAATACAAGGCTATGTGCTTGATCCTGGAGTGCATAAATACACTACTGATAACCTGCCCAAGATGGACAGCTGAAGCTGGCTGCCATAAAGAATCAGTCACATGCAAGGTGAGAATACAACCAAAATATCACAACCGCCTACAAACGCTATTAAAATCAAATACAATTACATATACATGTATACATATATATATATTTCATGAGATGCCACATTTAAAGATTATTCACTACATACTGCGCTGTTAACATGCATCACAAATTAATATAGAAAACAGAACATTATAACAACAAGCTTATTCACTTTGCAATGTGGCTTTATTGTAGCAAAACACCATGTTTATAAAAAAAAAAAAGGTATGTTTCAAATGTTAGAATTTGTTTAAAGGACCGCTCCAGCCCTATTTTCGTGATAAAGACATATTCGAGTCAATTTTGCATTGACATCAGTGCGGGTATACTTCTGTTACCTGGGCTCTCCCAAGTGGGATGCAGCGTTAAGGGTAACCTAACTTTTGCGGTGCCCTCCACAGGGGTCAATATCACATGACTGCCGTGAGGGCTCTGTATTGTTTCACCAAGACTTCCCAGCAGCCAGAAGTGGTTTTATTTGGGATAAAACAAGATTTGTGAAATGTGATGTACTTCGTGCATATTTTACCCACCTTTTCTGTGATTGTTCTCTAGATGTATGCATCTCGTACATATCATTTAATAAGTAAAATGTATGCGATTTGTGCAACAGAAGCTCACTGGGAAAGGACCTTCATAAAGTACCGGTATTGTGAAGCCCAGGTGCTGATGACTCTCCTTCTTAGTGAATAGACCCCAGTGCATATTTGGGTAAGGAAAGTCACAAAGTAGCACATAACAATTGCAGCCTTAATAAGTGTAGATAGATTTTTATAGTAACAAAATGGAACAAATTCGGGTTTGTGTCAATGCTAACCATGGCACGCAGCACTGTGTTTTATGCTTAAGGAGATTTCCCCCTAAGGTACTTCCCCTTTAAGATCTCGTCATATAGTCCATGGAATATTAATTTAATTATTGGATAGAAGTGAAAAGAAATTAGAGAAAATGCAATTATGAGAAAAAAAAACAGCTCTGTACCAAGCAGATCATGACCATCATCATACCGGACTCATGCTGCGCTAAGCTAGGAGATGAACCGTGTGAGGAAGTCACAGACACAATAATCAGCCATTAAAAGAGCCATTGGGACTTACATATAATGGTATGACACAATAGGCCCCAATGCCTGGAATTGCACCTGCTGTAATATGTATATTGTGCATCACTGTGCTTGAGAACATATGGGTGCTTTACAAATGTAAAAAACTTTATTGTTAGCCAGTAAACGACACCATCCATCCCCCTTTGTCATCCAAGCATTCACTGATAGAAACAGGTCCTGCGAGGGAAGTGGACGCATAACCAAGGCAACATTTAGCAGGCTAGGGAGCGGTGGTTGGTGCCTATATAGATACGTACACACCAACATATGCATATAGGAGGTGGCCTGGGGGACCAAAACAAACCCAGGCCTTGGCAACCTACGTAGTATTAAGTACCTTTTAGTGGGTTAGTTTGATATATTATTTAGGGTGTCTTCGCAGAGTATAATATAGCGGAAGATGTTAGGCGCCGGAAGTAACGCGGCGGGGGGCATGATAACCGAAGCCCACTTGACTCGTCCAACATTACAATACATATAAACAATCTGCACATGCAGCCTGCCTATTCCCTTACAGGCGTCGCTGTTGTCGCACTGTTATTGTTTGATGTCGCGGTGTCACGTTAAGGTATGCCCTTCATCCTGATTATCTCCTCACAAAGGCATCGCCAGTAATACCGCATATCCGCAATCAACGCAGACCCGCAGACATTAACTCACCGAGATCCTCCGATATCTGTCACCGGGTCCATTTCATGCCTAGTATGTCTAGGTCAACACAATGCGCATGCGCAGAGTGCCCTGCGCCACCACGCAACTGCCGTCCAGCCGTGTTTACGTTTCATCCATCATTTTCCCCCATGCTTCGTTGATCAGCCTACGCCCGTACGTCTTGCATACGTCATGCGTTAGCGCGAAGGCATCGTTCGACTTGGTTGGTTATGGGAGTTGTAAACACTAGAGTTAGCACCCGGTGATGCAATCTTGTAATATTGTTTTGGAAAATAAAGTAGAACTGTTTAGCTTTACTCAAAACCACTGTTTATTCTACTTCTACAAGAACAGGCTTAACCCCTTCAATCCCAGGGGTTTTTGGTACCGCAAGTCCCAGAGCAATTTTGCCATTTTTGCGCTATGTCGGTTCATCGATTATTCTCTTTTCCTGTGAATAGTGTACCCATGTAAACTATATATTGTTTTTTCAAGGAGAGATAGAGCTTTCTTTCTTTTGATACCATAGTTGGATGATTCGCTGAATTTTTTTTTTTAAATTTTCCCTCTGAATCCTCACAAAATTAGGTAAAGTGATGGAAAATCCCTTCCAAGTTTATCAATTCAGGTGTCCTGATTTCAGAAATACCTAATTTATATAGATTTTCCATACTTTCCCAGCACCAGGAAACATACTATAAGGTGTACATTAAGGTGTGTGCAGGGGATATCCTGTCCTCCGATGAACTTCCGGGTTACATCAGCAACCCTGTTACATCAGATCAGACAGCAGAAAGCCTGCGATGCCCTTCTGCTGTCAGTGGGGAGTCCAGCCTGGTCTCCCATGCAGCGGCAGGGATGTGTCCCTGACGCTGCAAGAAGGGCTGGACGTACCGGTACGTCCATAGGGGATTCTTGGAATGCGTTTTTTGGACGCACCGGTACATCCACAGGGGATTGAGGGGGTTAATTTAAATAAGTAATTTGAGGTGTTACATGAGAATCAATATGGCAAGGTTTCATAAATACATATGCCATTGTCCTTTATACGCTAATGAATACATCGTTTTCAAGTGAAAACTTGCGTCTGGGTCCCGGGCAGCCCCCATCTGGGACAATAGCATTGCAGAGCTTGTATACACGGGAGGCACTTTACGTTGAAAATTATTGAGCGGACGGGGTAAATCTATCAACAGTGCTTCTGACTACTCCCAAAGAGTTCTGTTTCAACTTCAGACCTCTAGTGGCATTTATCACTTTTTGGTCTTCCCTGCGCCTGGGTTCCACATTAGTGATCATGAGTATGTTCCAGCTACCTGCCAGTATGTAATGTATATAAAGTATTAGTCAGTGAGATGTATAGTATATAAAACACACACATACACAAAAATGCTGTAAAGGAAGAATGGTTTAAACATTAGACATGTTAATAGTGTATTTTTATAATGTAAAATGTGTGTAACCAGAAGAAAAATCTAAATCAAATCTGTATTTGGTGTGACCATCCTTTGCCCTAAAAACATCATCAATTCTTCTAGGTACCCTTGTAAACGGTTTCGTAGGGAACTCGGCAGGTAGGTCATTCCAAACATCTTGGAGAACTAACCACAGTTCTTCTGTGGATTTAGGCAGCCTCAGTTGCTTCTGTCTCTTCATGTAATCCCAGACAGATTACAGGGCAAAGACTCGATGATATTGAGATCAGGGCTCTGTGGGGGCCATGCTATCACTCCCAGGACTCATTGTTCTCCTTCACACTGAAGATATTTCTTAATGATTTAGGCTATATGTTTGGGGTCATTGTCATGTTGCAGAAAGAAAATTATAATCTGCTGCTTCCTTGATGCTATTGCATGATAGATAAGTATCTACCTGTAGATTGAAGAGACTATTCATTTTGACCAAATCCCCAACTCCATTTACAGAAATGCATCCCCGAACTTGTAGGGAACCTCCATGACTGTTGCCTGCATATTCTTGTACCGCATTCCTTTGTCAAAAAAACTCCAAACACTGCTACAGCCAAATATTTAAAATTTTGACTCATCAGTTGAGAGCACCTGCAGCCATTTTTCTGCATCCCACCTCTCTGGTCAGTAGATGGGTATACCAAGGTGCCACTGTTTTCTGCCAATGCTGAGCTAATGGCACTGCTGAACATCCTCTGCAGGGAAGTAAGCATGGGTCTTTCATCTGCGGCACTAGCCGACCATTGCGCATACTATAGAAAGGTTTATACACAAGCACAAATGTTCACAAAAAAGCAACTGTAACTGCATTAAGATTGGTTATCAAACATATCCATAGCTGATGCTTTAAGGATTTTAGTGTAACATATAGTGCTTTTAGAGCTCAGCAATAGTGAGTTGTTCATATAGGGCTGATACCTCTGGTGCACTTGGACAGCTAAATCAACTTCTCCAAGTAAAAAGCAAGACAACATGCAAGTTAGAAATTCAGTATCTACACACCAACAGGTACCAGTAGATGGTGCAGCTGTACCATGCAGGGTATTCTACACATTTCCTATTGAAATATAGCATAATTTGAAGACTAAAACTGTAGCTCTCCTTTTTTCCCCATATAGTGAGACTTATAAAGTATCTGTAAATTTACCAACATTTGTTAGGGGGTTTGCCCAGGGGCATAATACTTTAGCATTTTGCTATAAAAGTGCTGCAAAGATGCAGAAGATTCTGTATACTTCACTAAATGATGTCTATTCAGTAAACTTAAAATGCACACAAGCTGACAAAAAATAAGAGTTTACAGAAGTAATCTCACACAGTTTAGTAAAAAAAGTCCAACTCTCAAAAAAAAAAGCTTAGCTCACATACATGCAACCGCAGGAAAGTTAATGCAAGTTGAAAAAAAAAACGAACAGCTGGCAAATTAATTAATCACATTGCACATTGGAACTTAGTTCCAGCTCAAATATTTCTCCACACATCCCTAGGGATTTTGCTCTCTACCATTTTTGTTACCAGGGCTTGGATATACCTTATCTCTATCCTACAAGGCAGTGGACAAATGGAGGTAAAGAGGCACCAAAGGTTTCTTGGGAACTCTAACCTCCCCCAGTGGTCACCACCATTTCCATCTTATCTTTCTTATTTATATTAACCTAATAGGTTTTACAGCATATTTTAGCCTACTTATAATTTTATCTGGTACCAGACTCCTTGCAGAACAAATGGTGTGGGCCCACCCATCAGATGACACCCTAGACCAAAAGGATTTTCTGTTCTCATCTTTTCTGATGGCTAAGAAGGCTGTTTGGGGGCCCTGACAATCTGTTTAGTTGCAAGGATGGAACAGACAATTTGGAGGCACTGACAAGCTATCTGTGGACAAACATGGAACAGATAGGCTGTTTGGGGAACCGACAAGCTGTTTAAGGAAAGAGATGACACAGACAAGCTGTTTGGAGACCAGATAAGCTGTTTGGGGACAAAGATGGTGTCGGAAATGGGATATATTTGGGAAAAGACAAACTGTTTTGGGATAAATTGGCGAAGTCAAGCTTTTTAGGGACAAAAATGGCACACATAAGCTATTTGGGTGTACAGATGGTACAGATAAGCTGCTTGGGGCTAATTTGAATCTGTGTATAGTATATATTAAAAGATGGATTATGCTGAGTTGAGGAGCTTCAGTGCAACATACTATGGCTGCAGCACTGATACAAAACTGCAGCTTTAAGCCCTTACTAGCCATTGCATTTTAAAAAAATCCCTTAAATTTACTCCCACCAAGTTTCCTAACTTGGGGGCTTATGTGTGCTTCCTTGCTGGCTCCAGTCACAGACCTGCTCCCTATTCTCTGCTCGTTGGCATGTGTAGTGCTGGAGGGCAGGGATATGACTTCATATACCCATGCTCCCTTTTCGTTTGCAGGAGTTTTCAATCAGGGGGCTAGCACACAAGGTAAATTTTGTGTGGGTTTCACTGGTGCTGGCCAAGCGCAGTAACACCAGGGGGCTATCTGCTACCCAAGCCAAACTCTGTCTCTCCCCTTCATCCTTCTTCCCTTCCTGTGCTTTATATCCTACCTACTTACCCTTTGAACGTATCTTATCTTCAATCCTGTCTTTATCTTTCATCTCTCAGCCTTAGCCCTATCCCTCATGTAGTATTGTTTGTAGATCCCGTCAGGTCTTATTTCTATGGACCTTGCAAAACTCCCTGGTGTTAATCCCTAGGCTGTTCCGAAATATACCTCTCCTTAAAGGATAGCAGACCAGTAGTACTATTTTTTATCATACAACATCCCACATGGCACCAAATTCCCAGGAATCAAATACAAACGCTCAATATATGTACTTATTCTTCTTAACCTCCCCACACTGCAAACGTATGCGACATGTTTTGTCTTTCGTGTAAAATGCTATTAATAAGGAAGTTTAACCGACACCACCAATATTTTCATGATATTCATAAAGCAAGTTCTGAAGTGTAAACAGAAATACATGTTTTGCCATTTTATTACGCTTTTGAACCTGCTGAAGCATGACTAACACTTGACCTTTACCAGAACAAAGTTTGTCAAGATTCCAGGTCATCCATAAAGTGGATGATCAGAGGAAAGGTGGAGCTGGATTCTTTACGGCTCCCGTGTGACAAGATGGATTGTTCAGCTGCAGGCTAGGTCATTAGTGATGTATCATGCTGGATAAATGGTTTATAACGCGCAGGGTCAATACACAGGACTGAGAACTTGAGAAGTTATGCTTTTTTTTCAAAACCTTTGTTCTTAAGAAAATAAAAAGGGCACCTTAAAAATGCTAATTTATAACAATGTATGTATTTCAAAAGGTTAATTATCTCCTTCACTTCTGGGGGTTTTCCATAACCAAAGGACCAAAATATGTTTTGTCATTTTTACCATAAATTTGTTATAGCATGATTCCTCTTTTCTATATTTGATGAACCCAGATCAACACTCATGGACAGCTGTTTCGTCCTTAATGGGACTCTTCAGCATGAGGTTGTGATAGTGGCTTAATACTTGAGGCTTGGGGTAGCCAAGAAATACCATTACATAAGTTATGGTGGGTAAAGGTGATGGAAATCCCTATAGTATTTCTTGGCTACCCCAAGCCT